>JBBMJY010000006.1:16397019-16537019 GCA_037833715.1 Toxotes lorentzi
TAATGATTATAATGTTTGCGTAACATAGTGAAACCAACTGTACATTGAGCTGCTGAATCCAAGTATAGCTAATATTTAACTGGTAGTCAGTTTTCTTTGGTCTGCATAACGTCAGACACTTTGTATTTATAAATAAACAAGGTTTTCTAAATCAGATTCTAAAAGTCTTTAAGTTGTCCGTTTCTGTAGTGTTTAAATAGGCCTTCGTTAACGCATATTACTAGAACTAATCATACTAAATATACAGTTGCAGGTAAACATTTTACAAAATAGCAGCTCTTTCTCATGGATTGATGTGATTTCTCATGGATTGATGAACTAATGAAATCAATCAAATATACACATTTTAAGCACAACTAAAACCTCTCTAGTCTATCAGAATCGTTTTACTTCCAGATGTCAGTATTGTCATAGGTCTGAAAAGACGCACTACTTTTTCAGGGCCTTACCTTGTTCTGCCAGATGTCAGATGAAAACGCAACAACAGTTCTAGTGCTGCTGGAAATCCAAAAATCTAATTTACAAACATTTCATTGACCTGTGGAGTGATTCTAACTAACTTGCGGTCATGTCGACAGGTGGTGGGAGAGTACGGCATGGCCCATTTCAGTGACAAGGGCAAAAGTAAAGGAAAGGATTACTGCATATTCTTCAACTCACAATGGGCACGTCTACCTCAGGACCTTAATAAGGCAGTAAGTCGCATGTGAATAACAAGAGGGGTAACCAAGTTAACTTTATAAACACTGTAATCATGACACTTTTTAAGAAGTAACTTTCAAAGTGCTTCAGGGTAACACACAACGAGAGATGAACAACAGCATGCACTGAATCCAGGTGATCAATAAAATTGGTTTCAGAAAGCCTCATAGAAGATGCTGAAATTTCATCTCCGCTTGTAGCGACTGTGTGGCAGCTGCTTTCTGAACCAGCTGCAAATGTTAAAAGATCTTTATGACTGTAATATACTGATAATGATTATAATGAGCTACAGTAAGCCAGGAGGAAATAAATGCACAAATTTCAATGTAAACAGTGTAATACTTCAAACTTAGATATAATTGTATCTACTTGACAGGGATGGTCCAACTCATTTCCAGTGATTCAATAAGCATTTTTGAAAGAATAAATAATAAAATCCAGTCATAAGCAAGAAATGTGTTTTTTATTCATGTTAAGAGTTGAACCATAATAGAATTTCCTCTATCTCTGTTTAACATCGGAAACCTTTTTGTCCTCCAGGCACGTCTCCAGATCTATGACTTGACAACATCAGTCCTGTGCTCACCCTCTGACGTCCCAGAGGGAGGTTTCCCAAATTGCATCCCCATGGTGATGCGGGGCAACTGCACTTTCTATGAAAAGGTCCGTCTGGCCCAGATTAACGGCGCCAAGGGCCTGCTCGTTGTCAGCAAGGACAGTCTGGTAACCTGGAATTCAACTTTTACATTATAAGGCTCTTGCTTGTACTCATTGCGCATGAAGATTAAACTGACTTTGGCAGCTCAAAAAACAAAAAAATGCATGTTTTTTGTTTGTGTGTTTTTTTTTGTTTGTTTGTTTTTTTTCAGACACCACCGGCAGGAAACCCGGTGCAGTATGAGGAGATTGACATTCCTGTAGCATTGCTGAGCTACTCTGACATGCTGGACATAAGCAAGGTGAGAGGTCGGCTAATTGACAGACAAACTTCTGGTTACCAGAGTGATACTACGGATGCATGACTTCCTCTCTTCATAATAACTCATCACTGTTAATTAACTCTAAAAATGTCTGTCTGGCAGAAGAGTCAGACAGGGTGTAGTGGCAAAGACTCACAGAACCGAGAAAGTCTTTTCTGAGCAGTCAACACAGTTGCACTGTCATCGTGCAGAGACTCAAAAAGTGAGCTCTGCTCCTCTCCAGTTATACTTGTTATTCCCAAAGGGCAACAGTCAAATGAGTCTGTCATGGTCATATTATGACTACTCTACACAGCATAAGTTATTGTGTCTAACCAGTACAAGGTTAGTTCAACTCTCTAAATCCATTGCTCTTAGAGGACATCCACACATCTAGTTCTCTGATGAGACTTCTATCAATCTTCTCCAACTCTCTGTAACAACAGGAAGATCAATACATCAAACATGAGTAAGACATAGAAGAACACATGTACCATATGTACTTGGAATTTACATCCTGTACATTACATTTACCCACATAGAAGAAAACTACATTGTATTTTTTCATTACACATGTATAACTCCCCATGGTTTATCACATAGCAGCCAATAAAAATACAAAATGCATCATTGCCAACAGCTGAATGATTCTTGCTCGATGGCTGTGTGCACTCCTTTTTTTTTTTTTTCTTATGAACTGATTTAACAAAATCTGTAGGCCTGGCCCAACCTAATGCTGTTTCTGACTCCTACAGACTTTTGGTAAAGGACAGCTGGTTGCCATGTATGCACCCAATGAGCCAGTGTTGGACTACAACATGGTGATCATCTTCTTGATGGCAGTAGGAACGGTAGCAATTGGAGGCTACTGGGCCGGCAGCAGAGACAGCAAGAAGTAAGCAGACACAAGTTGGGAACTGACTGTTTGAACATACAGAAATAGCTGTCCCTAACTGCAAAACTAAATTACAGCATTAGTGATGTCCTAGAAGTGAAACTCACTTAATCTCAGTTTTTATTGTTCTTTTTTGTTTTCAAAACAGAATGTACCACCCGTCTTCCAGCATTTTTAGTTTGGATCAATCCCAATTGCATAATACGTGGTATAACAGTAATGCCATATTAATAAAGATCTTTGTTTTTGTTTTTTTAAGGGACAAAAAACCATGATAATTGCTTGTCTAAAAATTATGTTGAATTTTGATTATTATGCTAGGTGTTTTGTCATTTGTGTAGGTTATTTAATACAATTTTAGCTAAATGTTTTCTACTATATAATCAGTAAAAATATTTTATGACATGACACAAAGTTCTCTCTGTCTGTGAGTACCATGCTGTTAGTACTGAGCGCTAAATTTAAATCAAAGTTAATTCTTCAGGGGACTCATCTCTGGGGAAAATTAGTTTTCTTGGCAAGGTACTACAACTGCATGATTGCTCAGTGTTTCCTTTGAAGAGTGTGTGCGCGTCTCTTCTTTTCAAACCAAGCAGTCTGCATTGTACGTCTGCAGTTCCTCTAAAGGACAGTGTTGTTTGTTTAAGGCCGAATGAGTGACTCACTGGCTTAAGCCAATCCGAGTCCGTCCTTCCTGACGGAGTTGCCAAGGTGACTGAGGGCACAGTCAGATGGGGTCTCTGACGCACAGGACCACAGGCAAAAAACATTTTGGAATAAGAGTGTGTGTTTTGAACTCAGGAATGAAGTGAATGCCAGCCAGTTAGCTGAATGATGGTAAATATTGACTGTGGATGCTAGGATGGTCATCCTGGCCCCAAGAGGCTGGCAAACTGCATTCTTCTCAAACTGCTTTACAAGGTTGGCACAAGAAGATGAGTCTTTATAGGTGCTGATCATTGGGCTTTAGAGTTACGAACATGCTCCCAATGTCCTAAAAGCTGACATTAATTCTCCTCCTGCAGACGCTACATGAAGCACAAGCGGGACGACGGCACAGAGAAGCAGGATGAGGAGACGGTAGATGTCACCCCCATCATGATCTGCGTGTTCGTGGTCATGTGCTGCAGCTTGCTGGTGCTACTCTACTTTTTCTACGACCGCCTGGGTACGACACAGACACAGTACATACACTCACTCCCTGTTTAAATAAAGGTTATGCTAATATAATAATAAGATTATATTACACATATGAGATATAAGATAAATATAAGATAAAATATCCTGGTCCTCCTCAAAGATACTGGTTCACACTGGTTCTTTGACCAGATCCACTTCCACGTGACTAATTTATTAATAGTGATTTGAGTCCTGTATGCCCAGTAGTTATTACTGTGTTGGGGACGGTTAGCCTCACAAAGTCAGTCTTTTATTTTTTTTCTTCACTCATTTTGGTCTGGCTTGGTATTATCTGGCAGCAAGCTTGGGATACAGGCTGTGCAGCAGATGACCCAAAGTGTTTTCCTTGTGTGCCAGATCTCAACTCAAGGTCCATTTGCTTTCAGACACATCTTGCAGACGTCCTTGGCTTCCTTGATTTAGACAAAGCTGAATGGATAAATGCACCACTTAGCAGGCTGCCATTTGTCTTTTCTTAAATGGAATAAATGCAGTGTCTGTTCTGGAAACACTGACAAACTTTTCCTCCGAAGTCGTCTGATACTAAAATATATTTAAAAAGTAAGGTAGTTGCAGAATTGTGGTTGAATTTGTATCAGCAATGTCTGATTTAAATCATAGCTGACATACCGTAGACTTAGGATTCTTGAGGGTTAGTCTGTCATCAGGGTTTGTTGGTTGTTCCTCGCTCCAGGCGCAAGACAAAAGGAGACTGTGCTTTTGAGGTTGTAGCTCCTAAATTTTGGAAATCTCTCCTACTGGAGTTAAGATCTGTGGATACTGTGGACACTTTTAGCCGCTAAAGACCAATTTGTTTAATTTTTTTGTTATTTTTCTTTTTTATTCTTTTCTTCTGAAGCACTTTGTGACATCTGGTCTTGCAAGGTGCTATATAAACAAAACTGACTTACTTACTTACAGTATGTGTAATATGGTTCTCAGCAGCTAAAATTCTTCTGAGCTACAACTGATAGTTTATCCTCATTTCCTCAAGCAGAGCGGCTCAGTGTCCAGCTTTTTTTGGCTGTACATGCTGTTTGCAGATCTGAATATGTGAACCTCACGAGTGTAAAGACTGGCAGCACTAAAAGAGCCTAATGGCTCAGATAACATTTCACTGATGCATATGTTAAACAGACAGCTGCTCCTTAGTGCCTTAAGGAGGTGCTGAAAGAGCAAATTCACCAAAGAAGTGTATTTCCTTAGGAGAGTATGAGTGGATATCATGTGATAATATGTTCTAATCTCCCACCTTCCTCCACTGTGTCCTCACTGTTTAGCCATCTGGGTCATCGCCATCTTCTGTGTGGCCTCCTCTGTCGGGCTCTACAGCTGTCTGTGGCCTTTCGTCAGGAGACTTCCTTTCTGCAAGTGCAGGTGACGTTGTTCACATCAGGATGGTTTCATAATGCGAGCTGCCCAAAAAGTCTGTCGTCAGCACCTACCATATTTTTTCTGAATCTCCATGTACTTGCACTGGGCTAGTTTTTAAGTTTTGTCTACAAATGTATCTACTCTCAAACATAAACAAACTGCTCTTAAACTGTTGCAGTCAACCCTGTTTTTCATATCAACAATTAGCCCCCAAAAAGCCTGTGCACTGGAGATAGGACATGTTATGTGGTGACTGACAGACTGAGCTTTATTAATCAATTTGTGGGGCACCTTGTGATGACAGGATCCCAGAGAACAACCTGCCATACTTGCATAAGCGTCCACAGATCCGCATGTTGCTGCTGTCGGCCCTCTGCATCGGAGTCAGCGTCACCTGGATGGTGTTTCGCAATGAAGACCAGTAAGTGCAAACAGAAAAAGTGTCAAATGCACACACTTAGTCACATACCTGGAAAAAAGGGTCATATTTGCAACTGTCTGCTTACACCCAAGACTTTTAGTTTAAGAACAAGTGTTCTCCACTGTGGGTGTTGTTTGTTGTGTGTCGAGTGTGTCCTTTTTTCTGCCAGTGTGTGATAACATGTTGGAGGTACGCTATATGATGATGGTGTTGGCTCACTCAGTCCTGTTATGTGTCGTCCAGGTGGGCGTGGGTGTTACAGGACGCCCTGGGGATTGCCTTCTGTCTCTACATGCTCAAAACAGTCAGACTGCCCACATTTAAGGTGGGCTGACTTTCTCATACACATAAACTATGATAGATATAAACTGCAACACTGTGGAAAGTGTTTGTAAAGGATTTGACAGTGTTGTACTGATTAACAAATGATTGGCTTATGTACTGTATTAGTATTTAATGTATCTTTCTGTCTTTCCTCTGCAGGCTTGCACTTTACTACTGACAGTCCTTTTTGTCTATGATGTTTTCTTCGTATTTATTACACCCTTATTTACAAAGGTATGTGAAGACATTTTTTTTCTCAAACCTATTTAAGCGGCTACAGTCTGTGTTACCGTGTCATACTTCCATTACCCATGGCCTTTTGTGCACAGAGTGGGGAAAGTATAATGGTGGAGGTAGCGGCTGGTCCCTCTGACTCTTCCACACATGAAAAGGTGAGCTTGCTTTCAAATTCCACAACTCCCTTTGGGTGGGGTGGGGGTTTAGTCTAGTAACTGAAACATTAAACACATTTACTACTGCACCTCCTCTCTCTCAGCTCAGAGGAAAAGTAGTTCATAGTAACACTAATGGTTGTGTTTTCTCCAGCTTCCCATGGTGCTCAAAGTGCCACGGTTAAACTTTTCTCCCCTGTCTCTTTGTGACCGGCCCTTCTCTCTCCTGGGCTTTGGCGATATCTTAGTACCAGGTAATTAAATATGTCATCGCACCACAAGCCACTCAAACAGCCTAAAGCTCATCATGTGGTTTTTGTCACCACCAGAAAATTATTTAACCACAATTGACCACAGTCACTCTATTTGGTCTTTTCTTGGAGCATAACACTTTGATGTGGTTGTCAGCTATCTAAGCGCAGAACTTGTCAACACCCATAATGGCTGCACATTTAATGTTACATAACTTATCAGATAATGTAAAGTACAGTGAAAGACTTTAGTTCCTCCTAATCAAGTTTGATGTCTGAGTGTGATGATATGGGGCTGAATATAGCTGCACTTGTTCTGAATGATCTTCTTGCTTTTTTCCTGTCAGGTCTGCTGGTGGCGTACTGTCACAGGTTTGACATTTTAACACAATCCTCCAGGATCTACTTTGTGGCCTGTACGATTGGTATGTACATGGGCAGGGATCTTGTGAGCACTGTAATTGGTGAAACTGTTACAATAACAAATAGACAACTGTCAAATTCACACTCCAAACAAATAGGGGGCAGCATAATACAAGAAAGTTGGGGTGTCCACCTGTATCCTAAGAAAGAAGGAAATTAACTTTTTAGTCCCTCCTCCCTCCCTGGATGCTACATTAACTCACTATTACCTCTTGAAAAGTGGTATTATGAAACAGGCTGGGGCTAGCTGGTTAGCATGCTAGCTTCAGAAGATATCTCTGACAAAATGTCAAAACTGTTGTTTTTAATTTTAGTTAATTTTTTAATGTTTTCGACTAAAATACTTTGATATTACCCCTTTAAAAGGGAAGACGGGGAATAAACATTCACTGTACTCCTCAGTAATTCAATTTATCATTTGGACAACATTTTAACCATGGCGAAATTACAGGTCTATAATAGATATGACAACCTGTAGGACTAGCAAACAGATTACTTCAGCAATGTAATTGTGGCTGTAATTATAATTGGGGTGGGGGTGAAATTATCCTCACATACACACTCTGGACAGGGTTAAAATCACTAACCAAGCACAGGGCGGAGAAATAAATTTATTCTGAATGGGGCTTTTGAGTGAAAATCATCATCTGAAGTGATGGCTGGACTTTAAATGACTGGACTGGATTTTAAAATGTTGACCTTCTGTGTGCTGTCTCACTTTGTCTCTCTCCTGTTAGCTTATGGCATCGGCCTGCTGATCACCTTTGTGGCCCTGGCCTTGATGCAGATGGGTCAGCCGGCCTTGCTGTACCTGGTGCCTTGCACTCTGCTCACCAGCCTCACTGTAGCGCTGTGGCGCAGGGAGTTGCCCCAGTTCTGGACCGGAAGTGGATTTGTGGTGAATACCAGTTTGATATGACTGCCTGCAGCCGAAGAACAAAAAGACTTAAAAAGGCAAAAAAAAAAAAAATAAAAATAAAAAAAAAATCTAGTGTTAAATAACATGCAGAGTAAAGTGAATTTCAAGTTGAGTAACCCCTTTCAGTAACTCCATTCGTTCCAACTGCCTCTTTCTGTTGTATTGTCCCCCACTTCCTTCCCATCGCTGCTCCTTGCCCTTCATTTTACTGTCGGTGTGCTCTAGTCTGCTGCTGAGGGCTCAGCTGTCTGTGAATGTCACTGCAGGTATTCTATCTTGGCTTGCTATTTTACACCCTACCATTAAAACATCCTGATCCTAATTAGGATTAAATAGGGCCTGAGCACCAAAGGTGCCAGGGCCAGAATGAAGGTGCCAGGGACGGTTTGAATGGCGTTCTCATTCTGAATGGGAGCCCAGACCTCGACACATCTACATGTCAGTATCGAGTCATAGTCCCACTGCCACCTACTTGACAGCAGGAAGTCAACCTAATGTGACCAACGTCATATGTTTTACATTAAAGTTCCATGGTGTGGTCTACATGCGATATACAGCATGACATTTAGTTGGTGGGTGTTTTGTGGTGCCACAGCAGACACGGGAAGTGGCACTGAACTCCTTCATGCAGTTTACAAAACACACGAAAAGTCAGAGACATGTCCCTGGCACCATAGGTGCAACAAACCTATTGTTTTTGTAGGGAGTCTTTTTCTTCTTATTATTATTATTCTTCTGCTGAATTGCATATTTAAGGGGCTTAGGATCCTGGAAAGCTCACTATAATTGGTACACATGTCAGAACTGGCAAAATTCCCTGCATTAATTCCCCAAAATTTCCCTGCATTAACACCTTGGCTGCCACTTGCCCTACAGACTCAAAGTGCAAGGGCCCGTTAATTGTTTTTGTTGTTTTGAGAGACACGTATTTTTGTGTGTGTGTGTGTGTATACATCCACATCTGTGATAGACTAGTCATTACTTAGCAAAGTGGGTAACTACAACAAGAGCAATCATTGCTGATTGTGATGTAGGCTAGCTTCTCATTTTTTAAATAGCATTGGTTAGCATGTGTGATGTGTCTAGTTTCATGGGCCTGAAACCTCCTATGGGTTTTTTCTGGATAAGCTTTCCTTTCCATGATGCATATCTGGGACTGTTCTGACTTATCCTTTGATTTGGTTAAACTGTTAAAGCGAGATGTGGACAGAGGAATAACTGTATATCTTTGGCTTTGTCTTATCTTGAGCTCCTCTGTATCTGTATTTATCATTAGGTCTAAGTTTTTAGCCAGATACATTTCAGTCATCTCATACAGGCTCTGTTCTTTGTCCCTTGCAGTCTGCCATAGTGCTCACACCGATCAGCTGTACACAAACTGCAGCGCCACGGACAGAGGGGGCCTCGACTACACCGGCGCCACAAACCACAGAAGCCACTAATCAGAGCGAAGACTTGCCCCAGCACCCGCCTCAGGAAACACCCCCAGCTGAGAAAGATGAAGACAAAGACAAATCGAATTGAAAGGACCTCTAGTACAGCATTTTTTTTTCATTTCACTATATGTTTTATTTGTTGAGTTTTTTTTTCTACATTGTGTCTCAGTCAAATGACATTTTAAGTGAGGACGTTTATTTTGCACTTGGTGAGAAGGGACGAGCAGAGGAGATCTGCGTTTTTCTGAATGGCTGGCTCAGCAGGGCAACGGGATTGGACACACAAGATCGGGGCATTGAAACTGACAAACACACAAAGTATAAAACCACCTTCCTCTACTAAGATATTGTACAGTCTGTGTGTGTACCTGTAAAAGGAATGAAAAGCCAAATCTGGAAGAAACTCGAGCTTTTGAACTCTAAATACTCCCATGACGCTTCGCTGACCCCAAAGACCCGGTCACACCAGTGTTTGAAACTGCAAAATCTTTCAGCGAAAACAACTCAATGCAATTGCTAAACTGAATATGTCTGGGTTTGGACTGTTGATCAGCCAAAAGAAGATATGTAAAGACATCATTTTGGGCTTTAGGAGCTTAGAACAGGCATTTCTTACTGACATTTTCTGACATTTCAGAGACAAACTGATTCATTGAGAATTGGCAGCTGGATAATCGCCACGTTCATAAATAAAGGAAATAATTGTTAGCTGCAACCCTACAGTTATACGACTACTGGCGATAGTACAAACAAGCATTTTAAACTGTGATCTTACTGTCCTCTTACAAAACAAGCTAACACGTTTCCTGAGAGCTTATTTATTCTCTCAGTAACCCCTTATTGAAAGAAATGATGTACAATCTTGAGAACAACATGCCGGGGGGAGCAGACAGCCCAGAACAAATAAAATAGAAGAGATCAATGGTGAATGACTAATAATAGCATGCTTTGGGGTGGTTGGCATGTTAGCAGTTAGATTGCTAGCTTCAAAAATTTTTCAGATAACACCGCTAGTAACCTCTAGAACCAAATATTTTACTGGTGTGACCGAGCTTTAAAGGTCTCACTATGCTTGAAGTGAACTTGTTTGAACGAGATGCAGTCCCCTCAAATCTGAGGGCTGAAAAATGAAGCTTTCAAGCTTCAATTCAATTAATTTGTAGCATACTAAAGCTTTAAGCGTACTCAAAAAAAAAAACAGTTTGGTACACAGACGTCCTCACAAAGCTGCGTATACACCCTCTGATGACGAAATGTACGTCATTCCGACCCTCTGGTACTCGCAAGTGCAGAAAATATAGCACCAGCCTAAGGCCCTTATTTTCAAATGCACACAAAGACACACTACACAAGAAGCCATTTCAGCTGTCTTTATCCCTCCAATACATCATAAACTACATCAGTGTCAGAGCAAAGAACTGCAGTGATGGCTGAAGAGTTTCATTACCTTTAAAATGTGGTGCTATCATGGCTATTGACTGAGCCAAAGCTATTAGATATATTTTTTTTTCAACTGAAGCATTTGTTGATTTTTTTTTTTTTTTTTTACTTTTGGTATATTTTGTTTTGCATGCTATGATTTAGAATTTGCCCTTTATATGAAAACTGGTATATAATCTATAGTGACTTTATATACGTTATTGGTGCCGTAACTTTTTAAAAAACATTGGCCACCGCGGTTTTGTTCCCCGAGTAGTTATTCACATTATCTTAAGAACTGGTCTTGGCCTTACGGAGTCCATGGTGGGAGGTACAGTAGAATGTGTCATGTATAAAAGGTACTTAAAACACAAGTATTGTTCTCAAAATGAAGCGCTGCAGTTTAATGTGTAAGCTGAGGAACGAGTGACGGGTTGTGTTACCAATGTTCCTAGATAAGTTTATACGAAGCATTTGCCGAATTTTTTTTTTTTAATTTGTGTGCTGACGGGAGTTGTTGGGTCATGTATTAATGTGTATTCATAACGGTTTAAAGAAACTGAAACCAAGGTATCAGGATATCCAATATTCATCCTGTTGGTGTCATGTTAAACACCAGAGCCCAGCAGCCACTTTACTCTGTGTACCATAAAAACATATTTCTGATTCGTGTTCATTTTTGATGCCTGCTAACAAGTTCTGTGTAACAGTAAAAACAACTTGGTCCGAGGTCAGATGAGAGCAGCTTAGTCTGGATGTGTGCCCTCGCTGACTCAATTGAGCGGTGTTTTCCAGGACATGAGATTATTCATTCACCAGTACAGTTTGTTGTCACCAATCGGTTTTTAATGCCTCTGTTGAGGAATACATATATAATAAACATTGTATTTGATATTTTGGTGTGTTTTGTTTTTTGTTGCACAGTATTACACAGAATTAAAAGTGCAGTTTGCAGGTTTTGAGAGGGATTTGGATTTATGTTTTAATAGCTTAGAAAAATGTCCACAGCTTCACCAAGGATGCCGTTTGTGCTACAACTTGGATATGTTTATAGCCAACATAATTCAGCCTCTTGCAGTGGTTTCTGAGTCTGAATGTGTCTTTTCATCGTGGCCTTCCAGCTGTGAAAAGGTCCTCTGCTGTTCAGGCTCTGCAGAGATGAACAGCAGTCTGACAAAGAGCCTCTTTGTTGCTTTGGGTCAGTCACTCAAAGTGGAGGACTGTGTGAGTTTCTGTTTACTCTGAATCACTTATCTGATCAACAAACATGCTGTTTGTTGGACCCGTTTGCTCAAAGCTTCATTGTAGCGCCATGTGTGCCTGCACATGTTTTATCATTGGGAGCCCTGGTTACAATCAAACCTGGTGCCAGGTTGTGCTTTTTAATGATTACAGTGCCCTGCTTGGATTCCCTGTGCTCCAGTCAAGTGATGCTATTAGACTAAAGTTAGCCCTAGATAGAGTTTGAGGTTAAATTAGTGCAAGTTTTTGTAATGAGGATGATTGTAGATGCTTTCTTTTTGCTAATGTAGGAACCATATGGGGGAAGTTTAATGTTGTATCAGGCTCAAAGGCCTAAAATCCAGTAAGATATCAACTTGCAAGCACAAGATGATATTATGTGTGCAAAGGTTATCCTGTAAATTAATATATAAAAATATTTATAATTTGGGGCTCTTTGAGCAGTGAAGCCTCTTACATCTGAAACTGTTAGACCAATGCCTCACATGATTTACCACTCTCAAACTGCCAAAGTGTCAGATAAACTCTGGAATGTCTTCTTTTTTGTTTTTTTTGTTTTTTACACAACATGAGGACTGCAAGCTAGACCTGTTGATCACAGGGTCACCTGACTATTGTTTTAAGCCAGACCTTAAAAACAGTTTCAGGTTTTCTTCAGCCACATGAAGTCATTCCACAAAACACTCAAGGCTTTAAAGTCAACCATCGTTTTATTCCACAACCCATTAGCTGGGATTTGGAATTTATTTTACATGGAACCATGCATGAGGTGACAGCGGTCGATGTGTCTCTACCAGAGAAAATCATCAACGTAATATTAAATGTTAAATTACATAAGGACATTATTTAGCAGAGAATGTCACTCAGAAACAATTCTCATAAATGCTTCAGCAGCTGTCTGGATAAACAAACAATCCTACCGATCCTGTGCTGTGTTGTGGACTGTCACTGTGTCCAGTCAGGAAGTCTCCACAGATAAACCTGAACTGCTCATTCTTCACTTATAATAAGAAATAATATTATAAGAAAGTTTACAGCAAGACTCTTGTTTCTTCTACAGACTCTTAGGAGCAGGTTTATAGTAGCTGATCTGATTCACTGTGATAGAAAATTATGTGCTTGGCAATTCATATCTAAACTGACGTAAACTTGCAAATCTATAGCTTCCTCAGACCATATTTATCATTCATTAAATTAAAAAGGAAGCATACAAGACATGAGCGCTAAATGGTTACAGACAACTTACTTTCATTTAAAATGAGAAGCATAAAAAAGGAACTTAGGGAAAAAAACTCTTAAAATATCTTTTCCCAAATTTTTAAAAATGTTCTTGGAAAACATGTCAAACACTTTGCTTTTTTCAGCTGATTTCAACAGTCCGTACTTTACTTTAACACCCCGTGTTAAAGTACATTAACAGTGAGTGGCCTCTTCATACGGAGCGCACACGGACGTCATGAAGTCATGTGCAATGTCTTTTCACAGCTCCATCAGTCTTTCCATGTGTTTACGTCTTTGTGCAGGTCAGGGCCTCATCCAAACTCCAGTGTGTAGTTTATGATTAAAGAAATATTACCTTCTCTTGTTTGCCTGTTTTGAGAACATCTTTGGGGAAAGGAGGTGGTGCTGGTGGAGCAGCATCGCTGCTGCTCCTCTTGTGTGTGCTGAAGGACTGAGATATTTTCATACTGTGGCCAGATTCTGGTGGTTTGAAGGTATCTGAAGGGAGAATAAAAACAAGTAAAGAAATAAATGGAGCTCTCTCCTCCCATCTCTGTACTGCAAGAACAGAGTTTATACTGATAATGATCTGTAACAGATACACACAGCTAAGATTGTCACAGTGTAGTGTCTCCGCTTTCAAAGAAAACAAAACAGATACAGATCACTTTGTATCACTTTCATTAGATTATTGATTCAGATCACATGTGATCTCATATAGGATAAAATCCCATTATCTGTATGGGTGATGTCTTTATGACTGACTGAGTGAGTGGCAAGCTCTCTCTGTTCGTCTGTACCTGGCTGGTAGATTCTTTGAGGACTCTTGTTCCCCTTGGCTCTCAGACTTCCGCCTTCTTTCCCCGTCACTTGGATGGGAAGCACTTGGTTCACGTCTATAGAGGCTGGATGTGGAAAGACAAAATTACATTTTTGAAGCAGTTTTAAAATTGTACGTTATTATGTAAGATACACACAAACCAGAATTTGAAGACATTTGAGCCTGAGGGCTGATTTGCTACAAACAATGTTTCCAAAACGTTTAGGCGAAGCTAAATGTTTGGGACCATCAAATGAAGGAATTCTTTTTGTTTCTGTTTGTATATGTAATGCATAGTTCAAATGGATGGATGGCAAAGACCTGTTTTTACTTCTGAAGTGAATTAGAAATAAACAAGAACAAAGTGAATATGCACAAAGATTTAACACGTAACCCTTGACTGGAATATGACTGAATAATGTTAACAGGCCTGTGTCCTGACCTGCACTGTGCGTTCTCTGGTGGGACTTCGACTTGAAGCCCTTCTCCTTTCCCTTGGGCAGAGCCAGCTTGGAGGGGATCTGCTGCTGCACAACAGGAGGTTTGTGCACCTGGTTGGTGGTGCTGATCAGATGGATGGGCAGCTCGGATTTGGCCGGCTGGGGGCTGATGCTCTCCTTGCGCGGTGGAACCTTTGGAGGAATTTCCATGGGATCGGAGGTGGTGAGCAAGATGCTGGGCCTTGGTGTCAGATTCACACCTCCGTTCGGTAAGCTTCCCCTGAACGACAGGTAACTGGAGAGATTCCGGGACTAAGGAGAAAGAGGAAATGCACAGCTCAAGCTGTTATTTCAGGGAGTTAAATGAATCATCTCACCATTGATTTCTACCTGTGAAGAGTATCAGTAGATACTCTTCGGCAGATAAATACACAATAAGTCATATAGTCACTGATATTCCGTGAATCAGATTCCCATTCCTCACTTGTGCAGGATCCTCATAGAATCCTGGGTACTTTGACTTTAACTTCTCCTGCAACAGTTCCAATCGCTTCTTCTCCTGAGCCAGGTGCTCCTGTTCCTTTTCCACTGATTTCGTGGACTCCCTCAGCCTCTCCAGGTCCTGCTGGTAGCTTTCCTTCTGCCTCTCCAGCTCAGCCTTCTCTGCGTTGAGCCTTTCCTCCCACTTCTGGCAGTCCTCTTCCCTCTGTTGCAGCTGAGACTCCAGGCTCTCGATCTGTATCCTCTGCTGCTCCCTCTCCTTCTCCCAGCGCTGCTGCTCCTCTTGATGTTGAGCTTCCCGCTTGTGAAAGTTGGCAAGCTCCTCCTTCTGCTTCTCCAAGGTGCGCTGCCTCTCCTGCTCTAGCAGCACGTTGTAGTGACGAGCGGGCTGCTGGCTGTTCGACTGAAAAGCGCGCTGCAGCTCAATATGGCTGTCCTGCTGTGCGATGACTGCCTGCATTTTCAATATAGATAAATAGACAAACCATAAGCAAACATACAATTTCTTATTTTTGTAGAACAAAACCAGCGGCAATCACCCATGTAGCTTCATAAAGAAAGTCCAAACTCTTTTAATCCAGATTTCAGAGCACTTTACAGTGTATTACCAGTAAGCTGTGGAGTCTCTTTGCGATCATCATCACCCTGTCACACACCTACACAGAGAAATAAGTGGCAGTAGCAGATATTAATGTTTCTGCAATACAGAAGAAGACATTATCAACAAAATAAATATTAGAAGGGTACCTCTACCCCAGGGAAATGACTGGAAGCCGAGTGGCAGTTTGGCACTGGGAGTGTGTCGTCATCAGCCTTGAACCAAAATAGTTCAAGCAATGTAAATATTTCATATTTTTATCATCAGATGGAGGTAAGGTTTAGATCCTTTACACCTGTCTCACTCACAGACTGTTCCAGGCCTTCAGAGTAGAACGTTTCCTGGAGCTGAGGATTGCTAGTGGTGTGACTGACGCACACTGGACTGTCCTCGCTGCTGCCCGACATCTCAGCTACATCTCCATCTGAGACACAAAGCAAGATGTCTTGTTTTTTTTTTTTTGTTTTTTTATTAATTAATTTATTTATTTATCAGTCCAACTGGACTGTTAAATGCAATTAACATGGAAAACCAATACCAAGAATACCACGATTGTGTGAAATACAGACAGTTTTAAGCACTGAAGTATATTCTGATAGTCCCAGAAGTGGCCTGCTAGCCTGAGCAGCTCCCCCTGCATCTTACTCTCATCCATTTGAAGGTCTGGGTCTCTTCTCTGTGACAAGAACAGGCTCAGTAGGTTTTCCACTGAAGACAAAAGAAAAAAAAAACAAAACAACTCCTTAATCTTCTCCTCAAAAGAAATCATCAGTGCTCTCCGAGTCATAACTTGGCTCTGAGGGAAAACAGAACTGAGTACATTTCACTTTTACCTGAGTGCATATCCTCAGAATTCAAAACATCAAAACATGTGAAAATAACCGATACTGAAAACTGTCTCATTATTCGAGGTATAAAAAAAAAAAACTAATTAGCAAAACTGAGTCTAACCCTTGAAAACGGAGAAGAAACGTACCCTCAATGATGGCTCCTTTGAGCAGCGTTTCCCCCTGCAGGAGGTCAGTAGCGTCTCCTCGGAGTAGCAGCCTCTGGTGGGGTGCTTCCTGGTCCGTCGCACTCTTGTACAGAGCAGCAAAGATCTGCTGCTTCTTGGTCAGACTTTGTATTATCTGGGCATCCATCTCCTCCAGAGCATCTGAGAGCAACAGCATGAAATAAACATGTTTGTGTTTAATAAATGCAGTGGAAACGCAGAAAAAAAAGAAAAACACTTTGACATGTTAGTGCTGATATCTTTCCCTCCTTGTGGAAATGGAAGGATAAATAGGTGCGTTATGACTCCAACACTACCAGGTAGTACAGTATGTGCTACAGATACTTTAATAAGCTTCAAATACAAATGTTCAGGTTGACTGAGCATACATATGGACATTATTAAAGGAGAACCAATCCCACATTGATCTCTTCCCATTTGTCCATGACACAGGCATTTCTTTTGATGACCATGAGATACAATCAGTTTTCCACAATTTTATCTTCCTGTCTGAAAAGAGTACCACCACAAAACATCCTGTGAAAAACAAAGGCCATCTGACAAGTTTTGCACACTGATGGTGTGTTTTGTGTCATTTAGTAAGGGATCAGTAACTTCCACTGTCTTACCTTGATATTGCTGCAGTTTAGCATTATCTTCATGGTACACCTCCTCTTGTGAACAGCTGGATAACACAGACATCTGACTCAGTATTATCTATTATTATATATTTTAGATAAACATTTTCTTTTAATGTCTACACACCCACTTCTGATAAGGCTCGAGGAATCTGAGTTACTGTTTGAAGGGGATGTGTTGCACTTATTTCATTCTTGTATTATCAGATGTCAGTGGTATTAGCAAAGACTGTTGGAAGGAGAAGAGACTGAGTTTTGTTTTGCAGTAACTCTCATTCTGCTCTCCTCCTAGGAATACTCGGCTTACTGTTCTACAGCTTCTTGTATGAGGGCCATCCAGTTGATGCGTTCCTCTTTGGAGCCTGTGCGGAGCTCATACATTTCTGGGAAGCCGGAGGTGCAGGCATAGATAAGGAACATGGCTTTGTCGTCATGGGCCACTTCCCTAACTATCAGCCTCTGAAGGGAGATCACTGGTGGTTTGTTGTCCTGCATGATAAAGCAGGGGTTATTATTTAAGCATTTATTGTGATCTGTCCTGGATCATGCATGATTATAATATTACTGACTATGAACATATCTATCTTTGGAGCATGAAAGACCACATTATTAAAAACTGGAAAAAAAACTGGAAAAGGCAAAAAAAAAAAAAAATCAATAAATAAACTTAGATATAAATGATACAGTAGGATGTGTATGATACTGATAGTCTCTCTACACAGAGTAATGTTTTGGCAGATCTCACCACAGCAGCAAATACAAGCTTCTGATCTTTCTCTTGCAAGAGGAGGAGCACGTCTGACAGCAGCACAGCATGGATGTCTGCAGGGGAAGATTAATGCTGCTCACCATCAAAGCAACACAACTGCTTAATGTTTTGATTCATGCTGCCACAAAAGATGGACTTGAGACGTCTGCCTCTCATTTTGTGTGACTGTTCATCTTTGACAGTAATGACATAAAAATATCCTGCTATACTGGTTCTCTGAATATTTCGGCTTTCATAAAAGCAATGTGCCCTGAAGTTGAACCTCCTATTAAAAAAAAAAAAAAAAAAAAAACAACACACAAAAGGAAAGAAGTACCCATCGTCCCTTTTATCCTGCAGTAATCCACTGAGCCATCAAGTCACTTGGTGCACCATCTCTCAAAGTGTCATCGAAATGAGGGCAGTGTGAACAGACTCACTCACCTCAGTTTACATTTTGACCTTTGGTGACCCCTTTAGAGTCATTAGTGAAATTTAAAAAGAAACTGTGTAGAAGAGACCGGTGACAAATTCATGTAAAAACCAGCATCAGAGGGGAAATATAACGAAAGCAGATCTCAGCCCACATTTATGGGAGATTTCATATTGCATTTTTTTTTTTCAAAGTTTCAAGCTTTAACATATAATTCTTGCTTTGGCAAGCAAGTCTAATTTCCTAAACATAATGCTGACAAGTTTAATTAATCTATGTTTTGTCAAAACTGGATGAGCAGCATCTAAAATATCACATTTGACGATGGACAGACATCCATCAGACATGTTTTTTTTTTTTTGCTCCGCAGATGAAGTCACATAGAAACAGAAAAGTTGATCACGCAGATTTTGTATTTTTTTTGTTTGCAATTTTGCCTTTACTGGACAGTCAAAAGTGAAATGAACAGGGGGTGTTCAGATTCTAGGACACGCCTGCACCTGAATTATCTCTTACGCAGAAGGAAATATGATTCTCTTTATTAGGTCAGGAAATGTTGTGAATGAGCTATGTTGTTTGGAAGATACAGATTATAAAAAAATGTTCCTTGTGGTGCACGGAAAAAGCAAACCCTTAGAAACCGGCACTCAATATCAGTTACAAAATATTCAACATACAAATGAGCAGTGGTCATTGACTGAGCCATAATATCAAACTTGTCACAAACCTTTCTGTCTACCAGAGAACTTCCAGGTGACGGCACCTTCGTGCAGCAGCGTCCTGTTTCCCTGTATCAGATCCTCTCTGCGGAACAGCTGGCCGTCCTTCAGCCGGCCCTGAGATTTTGGCTCCAGATGCAGGCTGATCTCCCTCAGACGAGAAGCTTTCTCGTATTCACTGACCTGAGTGTTCACCTGGGAGATGGTGTCTTTGATGAGCGCCAAACCCTGTACTAGAGACTTGTACTCGTCTGTGTCAGCTGTGGGGAGCATGAAATAAATTAATGAACTTATTTCTATACACGAAAACATCTCATACACGGGACCATCCCAGCCAGAATTTGTGTTTCAAAAGAAGTAGTTTGAAACACAAATTGTAGTCATTTTAGTTTTGCAAATGTCTAGTGATGAAACACTGAAAGGCTGAGCAAAGACTGTAACAACTATAACAGCTTGTAGAAAGGCAGGTAGGTGATGGGTGGTGAGATTTTACCTTCAGTGTTCTGGATGATTCGCTCCACCAGGACGGGGTATTTTGTGATGCGCTGAGTCACCAACAGAAAACATTCAGGGATTCCCAACCTTCGCACTAGAGGCAGCTGACCTAATTTCTGTTAAAAAATTAGAAAAAGTTTTGTTTTTACAAACTTGATATTGACGTCACACTACTGAAGTTGAGCGTCACAGACTATGTTGGTTGGTAGATTTTTCATTCTTTGTAGAATCACTGTTTGTGTAAAGTCATGCACTTTTTTTGCCAGCTCCAGTGCATTTTCTCTGTAATAAAAACAAAACCACAGGCCTCACTGTGCCTTGAAGAGTATGACAAACATGTACATAAAGTGACCAGCGACTCAAGTGTAGGTTACTTACCCTAATAAAAATCTGCAGCTTCTTGTTGTTCTGCAGCTGCTCTTTGTAGAAGCTGATGGCTTTGTTGTGATGGCTGCAGAAAACACTGTACTCTATCATCATTTTTTCTCCCAGTTCATTGGAAAACTATCACAAAACAAAAACATTAAATTTGTATTTCTAAAAACACAAAACTACACATAAAAACACATAAGCAAAGGTGACGATTCCCAACAGTATCAGAGGTAAAAATGTTTCCCAGAGACACAGCATCATTCCTGGGCAAACACACCAAACTCTAGTCAGGGTGTTCTGGACATACCAGCCATTCCTATGGACACCTGTACACTTGTTGGGCTGTAACAAAAGGTACTAAGCACCTGGGGGCAATGGTAGAAATTGTGCTGTAGTGTGCCTGATGTGCATCTTATTTATAAAACATAATGTGAAGGTCACCTTCACGGTATTAACGTACTGTCACTTAATCCATCTGAATTACTGGTGAAGTTAGCTACATTCAGACCGTTTGTTGTAGACCTGTGAGTAGGAACGTAAACATAGCATTTAGGAGGAGCTGCTAATATACATTTTAAACTGTAGTCCTGCAGGCCTAGATGAAAGCAACAGTTTTAGTTAAATGTGCATGTAAAACCTAATGCAGGAATGATAGTATGTAAATAATGTAGTAATTTGTCTTAAGAACATTTGGATAATGTTGAACAAGCCGTTTATAATAATAATAATTCATAACTTTACTGGCATTTTGACCTGAAAGTAAGTAAACAACAATATTTTCATTTGAAGAAAGAACCGTTTCTTCAAACATGTCCTCTGTAACTCTGCATGTTTAAAGAAATTCCCCCACAAATGATTCCTTTTAATCAGAGGGCCTGGGATGTCCCCTCTCTTCTGAAAATCTGGCCTGTGTTGGCTTTAAAATGACTAACATACCTGAGAGATGAGAATATCCCCTAGCTGTGTGATCTGGTAGTTATTTGGGCTGTCTTCCTCCCGACTTTGGTTCTGGCGTGCTTTGAGGCAGTTGAGGAAGTGCTGGTGGAGCGCGAGGAGGGCTTCCACTCCAGGGAAGAGCCGCTCCAGCATGGCTTCCTCAATCAGCTGAGACAGCCTCAACTCATGTATGTAGACACGGAGAAGGATTTTTAAGGTGCGCACATGGTGCATCTCTGTCTGGATCAACTCTAGGAAATTTATAAAGAGGGATATTTTCATTACTACGTCTGAAAGAGGTCTGGGTTAAGTGCCTGACATTTGTAGGAAAATCTGTCTGGGGTACAGTGACGATAACATCTGTATACTCCTTGATATTACCAAGGAGTGTCAAAGGAGTGTCAATGCTGGAAAATATGCTCCCAGGTGAACTTTCCCTTTTACAAACAATTTTAGTTACAATTATTATTATTATTATTATTATTGTTATTATACTCATTATCATAGCATAAATGTTTACTATCAAAAGGTCCTCTGAGTTAAAAGTAAATATGTATCATTATCATAATTACAGGCACTGTCACATCTGCTTCAATTGTGCAACAACTTCTCAGCAATCAGTCATCAAAGATTCATCTTTCTCACCGCGTGACTCATGAGAAAGTTCTGCCTGTGCATACGGACACTTCCTAAAATAATATATGATTACTGAAAATCCAATTTCACTTCTAGATTTTGTGTTTGTTTCTTTTTTCATATATTATCCTGAAGGAGGAAGACTAAGTAAGTACACATTTAAGCTGAGACTTGGCTGGTTCAGCCTACCATAGATGACATCCTGTCTTTTAACAGCCTCTTTGTTCAGGGCCCTCAGGTAATTCTGGTCCACAGCCACACTCCAGGACTCTGCCTCCAGGTTCTGAGCGTCAGACTCAAACTCACCTCGCAGCCGAACATAATAGGAATCTGGATGACACACAGGCAGTCATGGTAAAACAAAGCTTGTGCTTTGTGGTCATATGTGTGTGTATCTTCGCAATTCATTACTAGGCGTGTAGTGGTTATTTTTAATCAGTGCTACTTTTGCGGCAAACATTTCCTTTACACAGCGACAGGTTTTAGTCATGGTCTTTCAAAAACAGAAGTTTAAGGTTTAAGTCAACAGAAACAATCAATTCAAAGAAAAGATGAATTTCTGAAGACCATTAATTAATGTTGTTAATGAAGTGAATAAAATTGTACCTTTGTACAATGTCGCATATTTAATAGGAGAGGATTAAACCTCACATAAATAAAGACTAGACCATTCAAATTAAAACAACATTGAGGTTTCTATAACCTGTTTTTCACAGTGAAGTTAAACCCTGCTGTTGAGACAAAAGGTAAAGAGAGCTTTCAGCAGCTCCTCATCCCCACTGACAGTGACCAGCTCACCTTCTAGGTTGATAGGGTCAGCCAAGGAGGAAGCCAGTGACACGGAGTCCTCGGTGGACAGCTTCAACCGCGGGCCATCGACGTCATCCATCTGCACTGGATTTAGTTGGTATGTGATCAGATAAGGTTCAACAGGTTAATTAAAATGTGATGTCAGCACAAAAACATGCACACACACACACACAAAAGCACAGACTAATGCCGTAGGCCTTCAGTGCTATTGTTTAACTCCTGATGGAAGCTGCCATCAGACTTGGAAAATTTATCTTAACTATCTGATGCCAAGTAAAACACAACCATGATGGCACAAGGAAAAATGTCAGCAAAAACATCACATGTCCCAGAGTCAGATTTTATACCACACAACAGGCCCAGAATGAAACTGGAAAAACATGTGACTAGGTTTGAATTTCAGCTTCACGTATGAGGAAAAACTAAATTTAGGCACTGTTGGTTGTACTGTGAACGTGGCCTGTGCACAAAGGTGCATGATGGAAATTAGTTCTTAAAATATATGTTCACCAACCTGGAAGTTGTGTGATCGGAAGAGGAAGTGGAAGGAATGGATTTTTTGGGGGTCACACTCATGCCTGGAATAATAAAGCTGGCAGGGAGGCCATTGGAGGCTGAGGGAGAAACACTTTACCCAGTGCTGAGAGAAAGAAAGAACAACGACCAGAGAAGGAGAGAGAGAGAGAAAGAGTCTGTGAGTAACAAAGGCAGAAACATAAAGACTTTAAGACTGACTGTAAGAGGGCTGAAAATAACAAGTGCAAAGGAACAAAGTTTAAATTAAGTGCTATAAATAGGTGTTTTCCTTTCTCTTTTCACTCTACAGGGATGAAAAGAGGGGATTTCCAAAATGTTTTTTTAAGAGATGTTATAAACACTGACATTTGTCTAACCTGTCCAGACATCATGACAATGTGCACCAAAGTTGTCCTCTCACCTACTTTTAGCATTTTTAAATACAGTACAGTTACAAGTATGTCAAGTTTACATCATAAACAACAAAAACTAACAAAAACCAAATACACACACACAAAGCAAATCACAAAGTGGCAGGTGTATGTAAAAAATTAGCCGTGTTCCACTGCACTGCATTACATCAGACAAAGCTACTTTATGTATGAAACATAAACTACAATAACCTGTTTTGTTCAAGTTTAATTACAGTTTTCCTTGACTCATTACTTTTGGTAACATAGTTTTGTACAGCATTAACACAACATGACATCACCACTCAAGGTCAATTCACAGATCATTGCCCACCGTCACATTAAAAGCAATGAGGATGTCAATGATTAAAAGTTTATTATTTAACAGGAAATGAAAACAAACATACCTTTGCTTTTCTGCTTTGCTGATTCGCAAGCCCTCAAACAAACCAACTATCTAAAAAATAAAAAGGAGCATAAGGTGACTGCATTTCATGATGCTGAAGCCAAACAACAGACTACTGCAAAACTAATCCAGCTGTGTAGAGAGGGAACTGGTTTGGCAAAATGTGACAGCACAGCTCAAGTCAGAACTGCTCTTTGTCAAAACCACAACAATTCTACTATTCTACTTTAAAGAGATGTTACATGAGTTGCATGTCACCAGGCTCTTATCCACTCTGCGTTTTCCTCTGAACTCTGACCTACACATCTCGGTAGAGTGAGCTGTGAAAATGTTAACAGGCTCCATAATAATCCTGTGATTGACACATCCTTTCAAATCTAACTTTTAAAGCTAAAGTGTTCCTCATATCTATGTTCTTGCATGACTTTAAAAGTCAATCATCTCCTTGTCTGTGACAGAATGACTGACCGTTCTCGTATAGACGTCTGGTTTTTCTTTTTCCGTGATATTTCTTATACAGCTGACGCTGGAAAAAAAAACACAAAAGGGGAAAAACCCTATTAAGCCAGTGGATAAAGACGAAAGAGGAAAATGCAGAAACCGACTGGCATTGGATGCTGCTGGGTCACACTCTGATTGAATTTGGTGTCCCAGTTTTGCTGCAGTGGTCCATGGTGACCTTGCTGGCTGAATGTTTGCATGTGTGCACATGCTAATGGGCTTTTGAGGGTCAATGAGACTGATCAACAGTTGTGTGTAAAGCCTCCACCTGATTCAGCAGCAGCAGTAGCAACGCTTGTGGTAAATCTGACAAATGGAGGATGTGGGTGTGGGTAGCAACATAAAATCACACTGAACAAATAAAACTTAAACAATGCAAGAAAGAAAATGTTCAAACCTAAAAAGACAGGAGCTATAAACATGGAAAATACAATAAATAAAAAGGTGGCTTTTTAGCTACAAATGGCATTGTCCATTTATATATGTATATATATACATATAAGCAGAGAGAGTTTTAGAAGAAAAGCAGCAGTCGTTTAAAGTCAGACACACCTAAAACACACACGATTGTTTGACTAAAGACGTTGTGACACAAACTCACACAGGAGCTAGCCTGCTAGCCTCTGGCTCACCTGTTTGACAAACATGACACTTTATGCAGAACAAGAGTACAAACCTCACCATCAGTGTCTGCAGCACACTACATCTTATACAATGATGTGTTTGTGTCCTGAAAAATTAATCCTAAAAACACAGATAAATAATGTGGTGCACCTCAAAACTCTGAATTGCTCTTTGAAAACAATGCTCTTCAAATAAAATGGCCTTTTAGGCTGCTAAATAAAATCAAAAACACTACAAACACCATTTTCATATGACTCCCATAACAGTGTTGTGTTTTGCAGAAGAAGGCGGCCAAAGTAACAAGGTTGCACATCTGTTCACTTCCTGAAGGACACTTGAGCACTAACTGTAATCAAAAGGGCTGACGAACAGTAACCTTTTTATTTTAGGTACATTATTTTTGGTCTTCTGCACAAAAATGATGGAGTCTGTTAGACTTAAGGGCTCACCAAAGTTATAACAACTGATGCTGGGAGGGAACATAAATGTCTGTAAGCACCAGAGGAAAGGTAACCAACATAATTAAGATTCATCCCCATGATGGTCTGTTCCAAATCATATGCCAATCCATACTGTAGATGTGATATTTCACAGGACAAGTGAAAACATTGATGTGGAGGTCCACGAATGTCTGTACAAAAGGTCACCAACATGGTGGAACACAGACTGACATGGTCATCCACTGTGTTACCCCACCTACAGTTAAAAAACGCCTGCAAATTTTAGCTTCACAAATGTGGCTTTTTTCTGCCATTTTACAGACAAAATGAATTATTGCTTATTTGTACAAATAATTGTTGGTTGCTAATGTTAAATTTAAATAGTGTTCTGAAGAGAGAATTAAGAGGATAACCACAATGTCCCAGTTAGTATTACAATACTCTGCCAAAGAAACCATATGATACTTCCTATTACTCTTCTCTGTTTTGGGGGATAGAAATAATAAAAACTTAATCATGTAAAAATATTTTCTATACATACATTTGTTTCCAAGTACTATATGATACATTTAAGATCAACAAATGTCCTCAGCATGCAAACAAACAACAACAAAAAAACTGTAAGGACCCACTTGCTTGAGCACTTTTCCCTCAGTATCATATTACTTTCTTTAAAGACTTATTTCTAAGCTTCATGGTATGTTATTAGCCATAGTGTGATTGTATGGATCAGCCTCTTGTTGTGAGTGGCTGCCACACCTGAAATGATTCACTCTGGGCGGGAGGAGGAACAGAGCAGCACAAAATACAGGTCATTCCCTGAAGAGACAAAACAAGACCAACGAGTCTGCCAAGTATCCTGCTGACGGCAGAGTGAGAGGGGAAATACTGGCTAAATGCTGTGTTTGTGGAAAGTAGCTTCTCTGAAGAAGACATGGGCCCTAACTTCTCTGACCACAAAACTATTAAAAAGAGCAAGAGTTGATGATTATCTGTCATGACAAGACAAAGTATAAAACGACCTGATGGTCTTCTCTCAACCAGGTCAATGATGATTAACAACTGTACCCATACCCATTAGGATGAGGAGGCCATAAAAGCTGACACCTAGAAACCAGTGAACCCAGGAGGCTGTATTTGTTTCACATCATCACAGAGGTAGAATTTATCAATAACAGAAAAAAAAACAAAACAAAACAGATGATCGAAATTTGTCCTTCCTTACTTCAACAGATATTTCTTGCACTTTCTATGTTGCAGTCACCTGCACCAACCCTGACATGCAGTTTACTTATTAACTTCCAGATACCGGCTGTGTTTTTATCTTTAGGGGGGCGTAAACGCATGCCAATGTGTTTCGGTCAGTATGAACAGGTGAATCTTACCTTTACTTAGTCCTCACTCTCAGATAAAATTTTAATCCGTTTTTAGTCATCATTGTCTCAACTGGCCTCTCAACTCCTTTTAAATGCTTTTACTTCAACTTATAATTGAAACCCTTTAAGATCCCACGCCTTCTGAAACTTCTTTCAACACTTACAACTTCTTTCAGTAATTGTATTTCGACTTCCACTTCAATCATAGGAGGATGATGAGAAAGTGGGTCCCTGGGTACAGACAGGTAAAAGGCTCACCAAGGTCGGAGCCTGACACTTTGTGGTTGTTTTGCCTCTCTTTTTGGTCATTTGGTGTCTTCTTAATCATCATTTGTCATCTCTGTGAGGTGTTTTTGCGTCTGTGTTTGCTCTGTGTCTCTTCGCAGTTATTTAGCATTTCTGTGGTTGTTTTCAATTACTTTGGGGCCATTTTACACATCTTTGTGTTTGTTTTGGCTCTCTTTGAGATGGCTTCACATATGTTTGCGATTATTTTTGAGTTTTGTGTCTTTACACAGAGCAGTCACTTCACAAAAAGTAAACAATCAATGATCCATAGTCCTAGATTTCACTATTTTACGTTTTAGGTTTGAGCAATGACCACAAGTAGATCTTCCTCAGAAAATGTCTTTCTTGACAAACGTCGTTTTTAAAAAAAAAAAAAAAAAAAGTATTTACAGCTGCAATCTTGACGGTTAAGCTTTACATACAACTGTATACTATATGTTTAATCATATATCCGCTCTATTTTTTTGTGGAATATTTAACCGTTAAGTTTTCGTATCTCTCCGCGTACACAATAACGTTCTATTTTTTTTTTATTTTTTTGTTACTAACGGTTTTAACCGTTAAAGTTTCATATCACTCCGCGTCTATCATAACCGCTTGACGCTCCAACTGGGAAACGGTCAGGTGATTTTTCACAGTTCACTCAACACGCATCACAATCTCTCATTTAGGGGGAATTATTCTCTGAGAATGTGAAGAATGCCATGGTGCTAGGTGAGATTAACTGACTTGGAGTCCTTCCCACTGAAATAAGTGGCAGGCTAAATCAACAGAGACAGGTGGTTTGGAGTAGTCTGGAGTATCAGGGTATGAAATGAACAGGTGAAAAGAGTCGAAACAGGAATGGCTGCTTATTAACTACCTACATGTGTCCCAACGTTTACTTCTCATATGGAGATTTGGTAGATGAATGCTAACGCTACTGAAGCTAATATCCACCGAACCGACATCAGCGACGCCAAATTGCGGGACACTGGCTGTAACTTTCACTTCACTTGTTCAACGTCAAAATTAAGACGTAAAAGAAAGAAAGAAAGAAAAAAAAGAAGAGTTCGTGTCATTATTCCAGGTCATGTCGAGTTAATTAAAAAAAAGAAGAGAGGTCGCCGCTTTGGAAACAGCTGTTCCTACGGCCGCGACAAATGTTCAACTCTCCATTAACGCTTCGTATGTTTTAAACTCCAGTAACGATAACCGGAGGTTGTTCAGCAACTCGTCCTGTTAATTTCCTAACAAGAGCAATTCTTTATTTGTATTTATTTATTTTTAACTTTTATCGTACCTGGTGTTGAAATTAATCAGCAGCTGTAGCAGCAGGGCACATCAGTGGCAAATGACAACTTAGTGTTTAATCCCAGGCAAAGTGTCTCAGCAGCTTCCGCTGAGACGGAGAGACAGCGAGGATGTCTCAGGAGGAACAAGTGCACAGTTAAATAAAAATGGAGCTGAGGGGGAGGGGAGCGGGGGGGGTGTTTAAAAAACAAATCCCAGCCTCTTCTGCATGAGCCCTCCTTCCCTCTCTAAGCATTGTGGGAGTCATTTCAACACATTGAAACTTTCAGGACTCTTCAAACGCTGCCTTTAAAATGAACGCAGACGGGAAGCGTCCACGTGTTTCTGGCAGCTTGACCCTGCACTGCAATACTGCAATTATTTGGCACTGATTAATCACCAGTTTGATTTTAACCGATCTTTTCCTTTGTAAGAAACCGACTCCCGGTCCAGGAAACGAGTTGGCGTGATAACTGAGATGCTTTTCTTGTTTTCGTTTTGGCAAACATAAACAGCTTCTATTTGTTTGGGCAACTACACGGAATGCAGGTAGGGGCCCAGGTAATATTTGTCATAGAAAATTTCTTGTAATTTAATTTTCACCGGGCGTTCTTGCTTGTAAGGCAGCCTGAACTGGTTTGAGGGGGTGTATTTGGTAAGATACCATTCAGCTTTATACTAAGGGGGTTGGTCACCTCTGAAAATAAAAGTGTAGAAATATTCTGTTACAAATAAAGGTCTTGCATTTAAAATTATACTTGAGTGGAAGTACAAAAGTATTAGCAGCAAAATCCACTTAAAGAACAAAAGTAAAAGTACTCATTGTGCTAATTAATGATCAAAATCTTTACACTCATGTAAAGTACCTCAAAATTGTACTTCAGTATAGTACTTGAGTAAATGTACTTAGTTACATTCTTCCACTGGGAGATAATGAAACTAACCACTATGTTATTGCATAACTGTGTCAATCACTGTAGTGTGATCATGACTGTAACCTCTTTCATTTTCGTTCACATTGTGTGTACTGATCTGGAGGACTTGGTGGAAGTATTCAAATCCTTTTCTTAAGTAAAAGTACCAGTTCAGCACTGTAAAAATACTCCATTACAAGTAATGGTCCTGCATTAAAAAATCCTATGCAAGTACAGATGTATAATCAGAAAAATGTAGTTAAATATAATTAAAATACTTGTTGTAGCAAGTTTTAGCTAATTCATGTACAGTTGGGTAGTTTAGTTCAGTGGTTCCCAACCTAAGGGTTAGGCCCCCAAAGGTCCAGCTCCAGAACAACTACAGAGGACACCTGGTGCTGAGAATGTTTGGTTCTCTGTGAAATGATGGGGTTTTAATATGAAGTGCTTTAGTCCTAGTTGTCCTGATATGAACCCATTCAGTGGAATCCAAATTACTTTAATGAGTTCATATTAAATACAGGTTGTATTTTTGTCATCTGGACACACTGAGATGTGTCAGAGAGCAACAGGTGATGTGAAACTTCTCAAACTAGTTTGAATATTGGGAGCAGACGAACTGTTTCAGGGAGGCGTTCATTCAGTACTATGATGTTGAACTGTAATACGTGATATTGGCAGGTGTTTTTATAATTTGGACCACGTCATTTATATCATTGAGCGTTGGCTAAAAAGTAGAAACACCTCTGTATAACACAATACAGTTGAACAGCACCTAAAACTACATCTTCCAAAATCCTCAACATCTGAATACTATAACCTTCATGAAGCAGGATTTTCTGCAGGTCTGGTGTATCAGACTGCATGAGTGATAGCTTGGTGCACCAAGTACTGCACTGAACCAACACTATGTGATCACATTCAGGGTAGTTTACATGTTGTCCAGTAGGTGGTGCCATTGTACTACAGCAGTGCTCTGGGAGTTCAGGTTTGGTTATTGAGTCAAACTCAGTCTACTGCAGTCTGATCCAGCTAGTAAACGATAAAAAGTGTTTCTCTTATGTCTGCACATTGCATCTCGTGATAACTGCTTTCAATTAGAGCCTGACAGAAATGTTATAAATCACAGTAGTGATTTACCACAGCTACTGTATGTCACCATCATCATCATTATATTGGCAGACATCAGCATGGATCATTGCTGAACACAGACATTTTCTTGGGTGCATTTTGTGTTTTTAACCCAATTATTCTTAATACATGGTCAAAATCTTTTTGTTGTATTTGTGCTTTTATTTATACTTCTTAAGCATATTTATGATGATTGCATTTCTGGTAAAGTTTGTTTAGAATTTACTGTCATTATTGTTATTGTATGGAAAGATGTGCATGTGAAATGTAAAATATCCTGCCTGTGTGTGCTGTACCTGCCACAATAATATTTTTCCTAAGTGATTGTGTAGAAAAGGAATAAATAACAAAATATAACGTGTCTCGATTTCTTTTTTTTACTCTCAAATATCAAAATCTGTACTGGCTTCAAACATGCCACATCAGCCAGGCTCTGCTTTGCATTTAAACTAACCTGAATGTGTGTATATTACAGTTGTGGATGGCTGGCTCTGTTTGAAACAAACCCCAGCCTCTCCATGCTCTGCTCAATAAGATAAAACCACAGTATCCCTCTATACACACATAGAAAACTCAGTATTCACTGAAGAAATAACAGAAGCACTGCCAGAGCCTCTTCATGAATGCACCTTGCTGCATTATTTACAGCACTATTTTATTTGATCTTGATTTGATGGGCAGACATCTTAAGCTGAAGACGCCAAACGCTTCTTCTCCCGGGCATCGCATAGCAAAAAGACCAAGTGCTGTTGGTTGATCATGAGTCCAAAAAAAGCTAATTAGTATGATTTTCTGGATTAGAAAAAATAAACATAAGAGACTAACATGTAAAAACACTTTCTATGACCGGAAATACCTCAAGAATGACAACATATCAGCTATGTACAAAAACATCAATAATATATTTATATATTTTATCTTCTATACCCACTAAAATATACCAAAGAAGCAGCTATTGGTCAATCTGAGGAACTCGTTCGCCAACATGTTTTTGAAAACAGTTTAAATATCCTTCAGCTGTAAATGTGAAAACTCAAAAAAGGGGGAAAAAAACAGAAAGACAGGTAAATAAATTAAAAAAAAAAAAAAAAAAAAAAAAAGTCCTGTGTTTCTCCTGTGAGCCATTTTGGAATACTGCAGAGTGTGAGGAGGTAAGCCACTTCAACCAGCTTCTCCAGTGGATATGAGTTTGTTCAAGGATGGACTGTCTTCGACCGTCCAACTCAGAGTTCCCAAAGTCTTTCATTTTCAGTTCGTCATCCACTTGCATACAAAGATTCAGACACAGTTCCATGACAACTGATGTAGGCCACAGACAAAATAGAAGGGCACTTTTTTTTTTTTTTCAAAACTTAGCAACCCGGGGATGAACCCTTTTGATGAATTAGGGGGGAGGGATACAGTCTGGACTCAGGGAGGGACAAGTGGGTTTAGCAGCCTTCTTGTTTGTCAAGAGTTTGTTTCACAGTTGAATCCATTATCCACCCAGTCTAGCACAAACTTGGCAATATATATATACAGTATATAAACTACAATCATGGACAAGAGAGACGTGGTAGATTCATCCTTAAATACAAAAAAAGTGTCTTCTGGCGTCCATGCGTGGACTTTCTGTAGTGTGTGTTTGTGGCATCTGAGGAGAAAAATAAGGTCCTGAGATTTGCACTGATGGACTTCTGAAGAGAGTGTGATAAAAGTGTGATCTATATAAAATGACAACAAAAGACAAAAATATATTTAAATCTATAGCCTCAATGTGTTTTGCGTGGGATGTGTATAGTATGTTAGGAGGGGCTGGACCGCGGTAGGGCCAGTATCCGTCCGTTGGTCTTTCCCCCGTTCATGTGTGTGAACGGGATGTGGTGCTCCTCGTAACTGCCCCTCAGGCCCATGGAGGAGGCCTCATCCCTGTCCAAACACTGCTCCCTCTGGGAGTAGGATGACGGGTCCAGCGGGATGCTCTCCATGTTTTCCATGTCCAGGTCAAAATCTTCGCTCTCAGGCGGCTTGTTCTCCTCACTGTAGAAGAAGGAGACCTCCTGGAAGGAAGGATGCAGGTCCTCACGCAGCATCTCAATGATCTCCTGGAAGGTGGGACGCATCTTGGGGTTGTACTGCCAACACATCTGCATCAGGTTGTGTCTGGGTGAAGATTCAGAAAGAGTGAGATGGTTAAATGATACTGAAGTCTAAATTTTAGTTTACTGATAAAGTTGCAGTTTATTTTTTCGATTAATCGGCTGTGTGCTTTATAAAATGTCAAAAAACCATGAAAAATGTCCAAGCTGAGGTCTTCAAATGTCTTGTTTTGTCTGACCGAATGTCCAAAACTCAAAGATATTCAGTTTACAGTGATATGTAAATAAACTGACTTTACTCAGGTTGTCAGAAATAATTTATATATTACAATACAAAACTCTTGTTTTCTCAGTCCCTGCTCTTGTACTTACAATCTGTCAGCGCAGTTGTCCGGTCGGTCCAGGTAGCCTCCGTCCATGACAAACTTGAGGACCTGCTCGTTGGACAGGCCCTGGTACGGCTGCTCGGCCAGCGTGCTGATCTCCCACAGCACAACCCCGAATGACCTGGCAAACAGGCAGAGGATAGACAACAACAGCGACACAGGGAGAATGAGGACAGGTCAATTAGACACCTGACAGTAAATGTGTCTGTAAACACTTGACGCTGTGAACAGGTAGAGGCGGCGGCTGCAATGCTGGTAAACAACACTGGATGAAAAGCACACAAATGCTCTGGTCGCACATTTTAATATTTGTAATGTGTTTACTGTTTGTTTTTCTGGTCTGAACTCAGGAGGAAATTAATTGCCTTTGGAAAATTAGTTTTCGCCAAAAATACAATTACAAAGTAAAATGAAATGATCTATGTGTTAAATATAAACCATGGTACTGTATTAAAATGAAACTGCAACTGATGAGCTGCTTATATATTCTGAAATTTTAGTTTAGTTATGAGTTTGCAACACAAAATCTGAACACTCATTTTCTCCTTTTAGAGATAATACTAATACACCCTATCACTTATAACTATATCAGCCATGTGCAGCACCTATACTGATACATGAACCTAACAACAAGTGTCACTGACCAGCAGTCTGAATGTGCAGTGAAGACTCCGTCCTTCAGAGACTCAGGTGCCATCCACCTGACGGGCAGAAGGCCCTTTCCTCCTTTCCTATAGTAGTCAGTCTCATAGATGTCTCTCGTCATGCCGAAGTCTGGGAAGAAAAGATGAGATTTATAGTAACAGTCAAATCTGCGCTGTTATTTAAAATCTGTTGTTTATTTAAAACCCATGGCTTTAACCAAATCAAATCTTGTGTCATGCGTTGTGCTTAATAAAAACCTACCTCCTATTTTGACGGTGAGATCGTGAGCTACCATGCAGTTCCTGGCTGCCAGGTCCCTGTGGACAAACTTCTTGGCGTTAAGGTAAGCCATGCCGTCTGCGATCTCAGCAGCCATTTGGATCATCTCCTTCAGAGTGGGTGGTGGACGCCCTGGGTTGTTCTGAGGGACACAAGAAGAGATTTATAATTTATGATCTGCTAACATAGACACTCACTTTTTTTTCACGTCAGCAAATCATGACTTAATGTGGATTTTGATACCAAGCTTACGTGCGTATTATTTCTTAGAGCATAAAGAAGCATAAAAAAATATAATCAAAATATAGTTGATTATCACAGTTGACTTGAAAAGCTTAGTAGTTTTCTCAGTCAGTTTGATCGACTGGTGTTCAGCTCCAAACAAGCCTGTGTGAGGCTGCTCCCATGTTTTTAGATGACTTTAGTGCTGACTGATAAAAGTCCCCTATCAACATACAGCAGCTCAATCCTGATCCTGTTCCAGTCCCTCTGTATATTTACACAATCCAAAAGGTGACACTTGAATAGAACATCACCTTGTACATACAAGTCATTTCTACACATACCAAAACTAAACTGTGGAATTTAATAGGGTATGTGTATATGTATAAGGTTTCAGTTGACCACTGTGCTTTTACATGTAAAGTAAGTAGACTAAGTATATTTATATTGCATCTTTCTAGATTCAATATCACAAACTGCCAAAGAACATCCTACCTTTGGCAATAAGAGCAGCAGAGGATCCTGAGTTATATGTATGCACCCACTATTCAAACTTTTTACAAACATATCTTAGATACAGATAAAGAAACAAATTTTTGAAAGTCTAATGCTGCAAATTCACCAAATTAAAGCTCAAAACAAATTTTTAGCATTATTCAAACACTTCAGATTCACTTTGTGATCTCTTTACCTCAGCATCCGGTCGCAGAGAGCGAAGGTAGCTCTTCAGGTCTCCGTGGGTCATCAGCTCCATCACCACCAGCGTAGGCTGGCCCTTAGACACAACACCCAGCAGACGCACCTGGGAGACAAGGATGGGGGTGTTTTTCATTTCAGTGTAGTCTGATTTGATCACATTACGCAACCATGACAACTGCTCTGCTAACAACAGGATGAAGCAGCTGCCTCCTCTCACAGTTAGAATGCAGGAGAGGTGTGGTGTTTGCACACGATGGGGCATTTAGTACATACTATTCAACGTCAAGTACTGTGTCCAACTATTGACACCCAGTCTAGCACTTGTACATACTGTCAATGATCAATACAAAGACCAGAATGCTTTGTGTTTATGCACAACATGAATTTCTCTCACAAGAGATGCCGTCTCCTTACCACATGGTGGCAGCTGAAGGCCTTCATGACTGAGGCCTCGTTCAGGAACTCTATTCTCTCCCTCAGGCTGGCTGACTCGTTCACCGTCTTCACTGCTACATGTGTTTCCGACTCGCCCTTGATGATATCCTTGGCGATGCCCTCGTAGACCATGCCAAAGGAGCCCTGACCCAGTTCCCTCAAAATGGCGATCTTCTCTCTGGCCACCTCCCACTCGTCCTCCTCGTACACTGCAAACACATTTCCAGGAATCTGTAACAGCTTATAATGACTGAGTTTACGTGCACAAGAAAGCAGGTTAGTGGGAGAAACCAGGTCAAGGCAAGAAACTGGATAATCTGATTATGCAGATGGTCAGCAGCCACATTTCTCACCTATTCACTAGCATCTTTACAAGACCAATTACTAATTAGATTAATTACCTGAAGATGTCATCCAGACACATTTCAAGACATATAAAAATACTCTTTAATTAATATGTCTTAAATGGTTTTCCACAGAAAAAGTTTTATTTACTAGTTCACAGTTCTTCCTCACTGAAATCCAGAAACTAAATATGCAAACATTTTTCATTTCATATTGAACCTGTTATTTTATTTAGTACAGTTAGTTTATTACTGACATCCTGATCCATTTATATAAAAGAAATGGCTCCATTTAAACTCTAAACTGATATTTACTCATTCATGTATCATTGGAAACTTTATTCTTCAATTCTTTGTTTATTCGTAGACACATTTCACAGTTCGCATGTGTAACTCACCTGCTATCCTCTGAATGATAGTCTCAAGGTTGTGCTATCTTAACAATTAGCATTTGGAAATGTACCAATGGATCACTCTCTATTTTACCTGTAATTAGCACCAAATTAATTAAATGGTTCTTTCCAAGAAACATCATAAGAGATTAAATTGGAATTTACGGCCCCATAAAATAAAGCGTTACAGGTGTCTCCTTCTTCACTAAAAAGGCTCATTCTCAGTGTACGTGCACTGGAGGTTTCATGTTTCCACATCACGTGAATTGTACACTGGTCCAAAGCTGGCAGCAGACTAGTTGTCACAAAATCATGAGGGTAGATGCATTAGTGTTAACCTCAGATTTAAGGAGAGCAGAGAGAAACTTTGCCTTTCCCCAATCAACACTGACCAAGTGTAGTTATATTTTTTTAGCAAGGTGCAATAATCCCTTAAATCAACTCTATAAATCCATTTTAACATAAAAAAACAGCTTCTAGAATACTGATGCTTAGAACCTTTGCTTACCATCATTAGCACTGAGATACTCCGGGTTTGAAGAAGCATAGATGGGACCGCTTGGCCCTTGAGTTTGACTAAAAGGAAAAAGAGAAAAGCATTTAATATAAATGTTGACAAAATACAAAATTATGAGAAAATGGCATTGAACAGGTTATGGTAATTGCGTACTTCTTCTTGAACATGACAAATCCTGCCACAGCCACAAACAGTAGCAGGACAAAGCAGATGACCGGCCCAATGACGATCTTCACAATGTAGAGAGGATCGCCTGTTCAACACATCCACCCAGACAATGAGTCACATTTTAGGTGAAGAACACAAACAAGTCTTTATGAAAGCCGCACTTCAAACTACAGCTAGGATCAATCTGCTGCTCTGTGAACATTATCTGTGACAAGTACAATAGGTAACATCTTCTCATGTGATAATGGTTAAATGGACTGAATTATTCTGCTTTTACGTACATTTACATTTACATTTATTTCTTGGCTGGATTTTTTTTTGTGCATGTAAATGGCCAGACACAAAAATAAAACTATTCAAATTGACTTACTTGCATCCTGGACGTAGAAATACGTGGGCTCAGTCCAGGATCCGTTCCCGGCCAGTGATGTGGCCCGGATCCTCACTGTGTAGTTCCCAGGATGCATCACTTTCAGCTTGCAGCCACGGGTCACTTTGTACATGTTCCTCGACACGCAATAGTGCAACTCCTGCAGAAGAGCAACACTGAGGCTCAGGCAGTGGACAATGAAGAAGAAAACAACATCGCTGACAAACAGCTGCTTCTTAACTTCTCATAATGTTTAAAATAACATTTTGACTCATTTTCTGTTTCATGTTTCACATCTGAGTTTTGTTTTTTTTTTTTAATTGTTTTCCACAGCAAATAACAGTGCAGCATCAGACAGATGTTCTGTAGACCTGTCTCCATAGCAACTAAAACATGGTGCCACGTCAATATTACTTCTCCATTTAAGTAATCAAAGAAATGACATTACTGAGACCATAAGGCCAAATTTCAAAATACAAGTCAAGTAATAAGTACTGCCTCTCCAATTTGCCTGCGCTGCATTGTTAGTTTTAAGATGGTTACATTTAATTTGATTCTCGGTTAAATTGCCTTTCATTCGTAGCCCGAGCTATTGAGTTTAATAAGGAAGGGGAATATGAAATGTGCTTTCTGAGTAAGAATGAATAATTGCGTGAGGCGGTGAACTTACAATGAACCCATGTGCTTGGTGACCCAATGACTCACATCACTACGTACACTAGAACAATAAAAGCATATCAGATGTGTGTGCAGATGTGTGTATGGTGTGTTTCTTCACCTCAGTGTCTCCCAGTCTCTTGTAGTTGACCTCGTACAGGATGATCATGCCATTAGGGGCTACAGGTTCCAGCCACTTGATGTGCACTGTGTTTTCGGTCACCTCGTAAGTGATTGGACCCACAATGTCGTCAGCTTTGTCTGCGAAGAACAAAGTCGCACGGTTTCATGAATCATAATTCAACTAAACCTCAGGTTTGTTTGGAGTAAACAGAACATGAGCTGCAGGGGTGTCCGGCTCGCCTAATGGCTATGACATTATGTCATATGTCCGCAACGGGGACCTTTGTTGCAGCCACTTGACATAGTGCATAGTGACATGTTGCATTTATATGATCTTCCAGTTTCTGTCTTTACACTGCTGGAAAAGGGAAAAAAAGGAAAAATAAAACATTACAAAAAACCTGAATAGGAAAAGAAGATGAGCTGCATAGGTAGCATGGCCAGCAACAGAAGTCTCATGAAACTGTGCGATTTCTTCCATAATTGTATGTAATTCTTATTGATGTTGGGGTGGGACTTCAGGGCATTAACAGTTAGGATGACAATGAGGGATCAAAAGTTTAAACCTATACATGTAAACCAGTGGATCAGTTATGGCCAAGAAAGGCTGTTTGATTTGATGCAAAATGTAGAAGTGCAAAATGTATCAGTAGTGAATGTTTCAGAAGATGTTAAAATAAACAAGAAGTTTATTTCAAAGTGAATCTTGACATTCAGTTCTTCCTTATTAAATAAGGAGATTTCCACAGGAGAGGGAAAAATGTAGGACAGAGAGGGAGGGAGATACAATACTACAAAAAAAAAAAATGGTGCTGATAATGGCCGGGTTTATTATGTCTACCTTCATCATCCAGCTCCTCATTAACAGACAAACAAAACTATCACGTCTCTTTACCTTCAGGCATTGTGCGGGCGCTGACATAGGCTGCCATGCTGCAGCGGGCTGGGTCGGTCGGGTGGTTGCAGGCATGGATCTCAATCTGGTAGCTGGTGAAGTGCCGCAGGTTGGAGATGACAGTGGACTCTTTGGCGTGGACGGTGACCACAGTCTTTGTGCTTTCGAAGGTTTCATCGTCCTCGTCATCAGGGATCTGCGTGCCTCCTGGCGGGCTGGGGGCGGTGGTGTGGAAGAAGTGCGTTCGGTTGGCGATGCCCATCACAGAGCGTCGTTGTCTCGTGCGTCTAGACAAGCCAAAGCATGTTTAAAATGCAGTACACAATGCACATAAGATATACATATATATTTTTTATTTATCAAACCATAAACACTTGATATGGTTGGGCAACACGTCATATGAACCACTTCTCTTCCAAGCACCTGACAGGTGTGAAAGCTGAATCCCTAGTACTCCAGTGACACTTAGATAAGCATAATATGGCAACATGATTTGATTTAGTCCTAATGACAGCACTTTGCGTGATCATAAAACCAAACACAAGATGACGCAATGAGAACTTTGTTGTGTGAGAAGTTAAACTGGAAGCAAAGTTGAACTGGATTAAGTCTGACAACATGAGGACAAAAAAAACCTAAAAGCCTTTCTGATTTAGTCCAGCTCCACTCAAACCTCAAAAAACAATTCCCTTAAGGACAAACGTCATGAATGACAAAGCACAAACAGTACAATTTTCTTAACGTTTAATTCTTAAAAAGACAATTCTGTTGTCAGTTGTCTTACTTGATCTCAAAGACTTCATTGTGTAGGTAATTCTCAAAGGTTTTGCGGTACTCTGAGTCTTCTTTCTCCTTCTTGAGCTCCTTGTCGGTTTTGGGGCAAGCGCAGCACCGTGTCCCCTGGCCCTGCTCCTCTGTCTGGTTCCACTTCTGCTCCTCGTCACTGTCCACCTGAGTGGGCACCCGTGATGGCAACTTCATCCCTGGTGAAACAGGGTCAGACACGGCAACCGGAAAAAAAAAACGAAACTCAATCAATCAATCAGAGAGAACGGGAAGACAGCTGCGATTAACACAGACACATAACATAGTCTTATGCACAACTACCCACATAACACACACTCCCACAAATACACACGCCTAAGGGCATGTCTGTCATTGTCATCCCCAGGTCCTCACCCTCTCCAGTGGAGGTAAATTACTAGTGACATGACCTCCCCGCAGACTCCCATCTCTCTGGATGTGTGGGAGTTATGGGAGTTCAAAAGAGGAAAGTTTGGGCTTGGTTGTGTGTTAACATGGAAGGGCGGTGATGGCAGGGCATCGACATAGGTCAGGTTGTGACAGGAATAATTCAACTAGGATAAATGTCTCAACTTTGCGTGAACCTGAGCCAGAGTGAGGGGAAGATCCTGATTGTTTTGGTCGTGGATTTTGCACAGTTTAAGCTAAATAATAGTACTATGCCTATCAGGAACAATGGTTCAATTCACATCAAGATCTCTATGCTTAAAATGCACTCAAAGATAAAACTGTCCTGCAGTCTCATCCTGCAGCAGCACCATGAATTCTATGCCTAAGACTTTTTTCTTTTTTCTTGTTTCCTTTAATTTCATGCCACCTTGGGTTGAGCCAGGGCTTCAACAGCTAATGAAATTCTTGAAAATGTAAAAAAATATATATATATTGTCATCAAATTCACAGCAAGACTTCTTTTCCTGGTTCTAAGCAGATTTAAATATTTCGTGGTAAAAAAAAAGTTGTAAAGTTTGTTGTGGTGGATTGTGATGATTTACATATAACGTAGGTTGATATCGGAAAAATCTAAATAAAATTTTGATCTAATATTATAAAGAATACGGTCTAGACCTGCTTTATATGAAAAATGCCCTGATATAACTTCTGTTATGATGTGCTGCTATATAAATATAATTGACTTGACTTGATGTGAATTACCCGTCAAGGAGAATCAGATCACAGAGTCATTACAGAGTGTCCTGTGAGCAGACTGAGGCAACCTGCAGGAGTCAATAGCTTTTGAGCGTGAAGAGCTCTTCAACTAATGGAAAGCTGGCAAAACACATTCTTTCTTTCTCTTGCTCTCAGACACAGACAGACACACAAAATCACTGAAACGGAGGCAGACACAAGAGCAGGACTACCACAAACGATGTGGCTCACCCTTCTGACAGTAGTCAAACTTGTAGAGCTCGCTGGCTTCAGGCTGGCGCTGGCAGAAGACCAGGTAGTGAGTGATGTTGCCGTTGGGGTCATTGGGAGGTTTCCACTTGAGGATGATCTGGGAGGAAGAGTTTGATGAGGAAATTGGGTCCAGTGGGACCGAGGGTTCTGGGGAGACATCACAGAAATACAGAGAAAGTAGTTAATAAACAGTCTGATTCCTGAAAAGACGTCCTGTGAAAATATAGTAAGTACTGAAAAGATTATTATCATAAAAACGTGCCCTTTTTCTGAATTTTGATTACATTAATAGGTGACCGAGATAATATCTAATCACATTTTTTTTTTCAAATTACAAACTCATACACTCGTGAAGAAAAATGCTGTTTCAGTCTAATTTGCATTTCATGTCACACTTTACTGGCAGGGTGTTGCTCTGTGACCAGCAGCTGCCTGGCCTGGGTATTCCCCCCCCTGTTTTTCTGTTTGGTAATTACACTACTTGATGTTTGTGTTCCCCACATAATAGATCAATTTGGAATATAAACACAGTCAGCACTACCAATCCACATTCTCTCTATAGTTAGTAAAGGCCAAATAAACTGAATACTGATTTTCTTACTTCTCACCCTCTGTCCCACGTCTGGTTTATTATTTTATTTGTTTTTGTTTAATTGTTTAGTTCTTTTTTTGTGATTGGCTGTGGTTTAGATTTTTAGTTTCAGTTCTAGATTTCAGGAGTTTTGGCAGCAGTGGTATTTTGTATGTTTCAGAATTTTGTTGTGAGAGCATAAAATTCAAATTATTTCTGTTAATTTTCCAACACGCCTTCATTTCCTCGTAGAAAATTGTGACTTTATCCAGTTATGATTCCTTTTCTCTTCAAAAAAAAAAAAAAAAGCCTTATTTTATTTGTAGAAACTTAAGGTCTTTAGTTTTAGTTGAGATTTATGCTTACAAAAATCAGGTGTAACTTGCTGACAATGTTTATGTAACGTCTTGTTTTGGTTCCTCATTACTGTAAACAACAAATCACCAGCTTTACATGATATGCATCCTACACGGTGCATGAGTGAAATTTCACAATTACTTCATGTAAGACTCAATATGGCTGAAAGGTACCTCATATTTTAAAGTTGTAAAACAAAGTATGATGTGGCATATTTTTCTGTTCTTAATTCGATTTTCCTTCATAAACATAGATTAGCAGCACTAACGCAGGAGGCATAACAAACATGAGTCAGTGTGTGGTTTCCAGAAGCAGAAGGGGGACCGGCACAACAGCTTACTGTTTAAATCATACCCCTAAATGTGTTTCTGCCTTATCGTCTGACCACATCGATGTGATCAGACGATAAGAAAGCAGAAAAAGAGGTTACCAGTGTCGTGTGGCTTGAACACCAACTGGCATCACGTTGTATCTGAGTGTTGACGAGACGTCTTTTGAGTCAACATATGAATCAGATTCTTGAGTGGGAGGCAAAATAAAAGACACCTCACATTTAAAAAATGTCCTGGCCTGAATGGAGAAACATTTCTGAGAAGACAGCGATAAAAAAAAATCATTGAACAAAGGCTGACATGTTGACATTTGTTATTATGTGTAGCTTGTGTGAGCAGGGGGATAGATATGAGGGAGGAGTGGTGCGTGGGGATGTCAGACTGAACCCTAAGGAGACACACAGACCTGAGCTTCGTTGTCACAGTGTGATTATGTTGCCCCCGTTTCATGACAGTGCAACACACTGGTCCGACCGCATTGTCAGACTAAGTTTCACCAGCAAAGGCATATTTGTAATGACAGCTTTGCCCTTCTGAAGAGGTATGCTGGTTAAATATGACACAGACAGAACGGGCAGAAAAGAACCCTCCCTTGGCAAACTGAATGATGCTTCTCTGCTGGAAGCCTGTTTTATGTGAGTGACAGTTGTCATGTTGTTTATCAGGAAGGAAATTCACACTGTGTTAAAGGAAGCCAGTCAGACAGGCCATCATGATTGTGACAAACCCAACATACACACGACGCACTCTGTGGGTGGCAGAGTACAATTAGGTTCTGGGGAAGAGATTTATGATCGCTGCATGACCGGCTGATGCAGACACCTTGCACGAGGTAGCGCCCTGTAGGTCGGTGGCACCCCAGGCGAATTGTGCCATCTGTCTCCCTCTTCCCTGTTCTTGTGCCAAGGACATGTTGGCAGCAGCCAGAGTGACACACACCACACTGAATCCACCAGTCAATGATAGTAACACCGCAGGAAATGAGGATTCAAGATGAGCCTAAAAATAATTGAATGAACTCTTGTACAATCTGAGGAGAATTTGTTACAGCGGTGACTCAGAATGCACAGACAGGCCTTTTCTACTATGAGAACTTCACACAACCATAATCTGTACTTATACAAGTTAAATTTAACATTTTTAAGGCCTTTTAATGCCACATATAACGCAGGTGCCAAAGTGTTCTCAATCACTTTGGCACCTGGACTCCTGCATCAATGCTGTTTTTCCACAGTGGAAATAAGCAGACATATAAATCAACCACAACAAGGGTGTATGTGTTTGCTGAGGAACCAGTGGACAGCACAAATCTGAACCCGTCTTACTGGTGGCGTTGGTGCGAACATAGATGATCTCGCTCTTGGCTCCATGGACCTGGTGCTCATCAGAGGCTGAGAGCTGGGTTTTCACCATTATGGCGTACTGTGTCCAAGGCTTCAGCGGCAAGATGAGATGACCCGGTTCAAACTGCTCTTTGTCCCCCTCTGTGGCTCGACGTGGAGGGTCCACATCAGCAATCACCCAGCTGTTGGAGCCGCAGGCGTCCTGCCCATCAAACTCGGTTACGTTCTGAAAAGGTCTACGTGGGGGGAAAAAACAATAACAGTATCCAAATGAAAAGTGTGTTATATGTAGGCCTAAAATTGTATTTCCCTTGAGAAAGGATATTGAGTTTCAGTTTGATGTTTTCCAGCGATTTATCATTACATTTATCGGACCAGCCAGGAGAGGAAAAGAGCTGTGTAAACACCACTAAGACCAGAGAGACCCCCAAATGATGCAGGTTCAAACAGAGGATATTCCAGGATATTTTCTGATGATATTACTACTGTATGGGGCTGTCGGTTCCTCAGAAAAAGAACAGTTAGGTTTGAGCAAGTGAGAACTAACAAATTATTTATTCAAATGAATTCAATGCAACCCACATAACGTAAACTGTAAAGAACAGTGCGGAAATGAAGAGGTTACTTCATATTTGTTTTTGTGGTGATGCTACTGCAGGCAGCTGTGTTTTAAAAAGAGAGCTAACAGCCTGATCTTTATGCATGATTTTTCCATCTGTGGCGCTGAATACAAAATATTTCTTCTGATTACCTCGCATTTGGCTTGGTATCATGATTACCCAGTGAACACAGTTTTCTAGTTTCCTACATTTTCTCTCTCATTTTGGTGACTAGGGAGAGCATGATTGCCTGGTTCACTAAGAACATGCAATGGACCAGAGTGACAGTGCACATAAACATAAAACACACTCAGGGAATTCAATTTCAAAGGGCAAATTCAAAGGGGAATTGCAATGATTTTCCATATCAAAGTCTGTTTATTCTCTCAGGGAGAAAATAAGATGCAGACCTACATGGCTTCGGAAGGAACCAGCTGGGGCTGAAGTCTACAAGTGTTAAGTTGCAAAAAAAAAGATGATATTTCTGGTTCTGTTGCATCTAATTTGACACTTTTTAAAAATTGTTCATCCTGACAGTGTTACAGAAGTGCAATGCTCGAACTCTGTGGAGTTCTTGCTTAATCCTCATCTTACCATAAGTGGTGTTAACCAGAATGACAGCACAGTAGCTTAGAAACTGCTAAAGGGAAATAAGAACAGCATTTTGCGCTTCTAGGTGAGAAAAAGCAGCGGGATGTAAACCATCATAATCGAAACTATATCACTTCTTGAAAAAATACACACATTTCGGAGAAAATACCCCTTCCATAAGAGAGGAGAGCTCAGAGAAACCTCTGAGGGACCACCAACATCACTAAAACTTGTTTTGACTGATGAATCAGCAGAAACAACAAATTATGTGTTTGCCATAGATTTATCTGATCGGTTAGAAGACACATTTTCAGATGTTTATATCTTGTCACGATTTCTCTGAAAGTGTGATGCAGTGAGCCAGTGAAGCAGGAACTGAACTTATCTCCATCAATCAGATCTCATGATGTAGATGAAGCTTGTTCTTATCTGTGAAGTGCTTCAGCAGCTGAAAACAGTATTTGTCAGGCAGAGATCCAAGTCTGATTGTGATTGTGGTTGACTGATGACTGAAAATTAACTTACGCTTCTTTGTAAAGCACCATGAATCCCAGCAGGTCTCTGAAGTCTGGAGGCCAGAAGGGTTCCCACTTAATCATTATTTTATCGCTCATGGTTCGGATCTGGGTAAACTTCAACACGTGGTTCTCGCCTGAGAAGAGACATTGATCAATTAAAAGCAATAAAAAGCAGAATAGAACCTTTTAAATTGTTCTTATAGAGAGACATTGGTGGAGAAACATCTGCTTTCATTTAATTAGTATGAAAACAACCCAATGTCCTGGGGCAGCTGCCTACCTCCACCTACTCAATCACTTTAAGTAGATTAGGTTTACATAAGAGACTGTTCGCCACATTCCTAAATTAAGATGAAAAACTGATTTAATCTGCTTTGGTATTTAGCTGACAAGCAAACTATATTTCATTCACTTTATGTACATGCGTGAAAATCATTTTTTGCCTTCAGTTAGGCTGGATGGAATTACGTAACTGTAGTGCAAAATAACAGTTCAAGGCTCAGCCATACCGCTCAGAGCTGAGCGGTATGGCTGAACTAAGAATTCAGTAGGGTAATAGCACATTTAGAATAAAAGTGTTCCTGTATGCTGGGACAGGAAAGGGATCAAAGTCATCGAGCAGGAGTCAGTGGACAGCTGGAGAAAGATCAAGGAGGCCATTCATATCCAATGCCAGACACTGTCCTTGAATGCAGAAAGGGGTTATAGTCTCGCATCTATATATGACCACCTGGTATTGACACCCGGGCCATGTGATGACAAATGAACCAATTCCACTAATTCACGCAGACCGTGAGATGCAGTTAAGATTAGCTTGTCATGTGTGCGTGCCCTGGATCAAGAATGAATTTCCATGCACTAAACTTCCTGTATGGGTCTTGCACACCCAACACAGGGTAAACAAACAAACAAAAAAAAAAAAGTAATGCGATGATGGGAAGGATCACACAAAATTTGCAGAGGGTTGACACAACAAAGCAAATGTGAGGAACCAAGTTCATCATATAAACTGGACCAAATGTGCAGCAATATGATGAAAACAATAGCCTGGCTTTGTGCATCTCAGTGGCTCAGTTTACTCAGACTCATACATTATAGCTGCAATGTCCTAACCTTCAAATCTGGCCTGGTACCTTTGGATTAGATAGAGACCTTTACAATCTTCATGATTCAAAACAGACCACTGGAATGAATGATACCACAGGACTGTTTGCCTGTTTAATGTAAAAGGCATTATTTCTAAACAGAGTTCAATACCTTTAATTGTAAATTCACTCTAATGCTTTTGTTTTCCTATATCACCGCGTCACCATGTTTAACAGTTGGTTGTTGTTAAACTGTGTCAGTAAAAGGTCTTCGGGAAGACATCTGCAAAAACACCACAGGACAGGAAATGACCATCATAACAATAACTATCACTATGTTTGCATCTGTACCAGGGCCAGCTTTGTGCTTCCTGTTGCCATAACAACTCCAGCAACAATTAACATGTCTCCAGAACTGAGGTTCTTACATGAGGCCTGGTCTCCATTGGTCTTGGAGGCGATGTCGTTCTTCACCTGCCGCTCTTTGGTTCCCGTGACCTCCTCCATCTTGCGGATCTCAGCCATGCAGAGTTTGGAGTTGTAGTGGAAAAACATGCGCCCCTGCTGGATGGTGAGCTTGTGTTTGGACCAGTCCCAGAGCTGCCGCAGATTCTGGTTATCCAGGGCATAAAACGAGTAATTCCTAGAAAAGAACACACAAGACTGCATGAACATATTTTTCATGATCCATTTAACATTTGGCAGAAGTTTTTTTTTTTTTTCTTTAAAGGCTTCTTAACACGTAGCACGAGTAACACGAGTAGAAAAGTTTTTCAGTATGGTTACTCTACAATTTGCATCATGTGTCCATCCTTTGCCACTTCTACTGTAAGTGTAGCCCCTTGTGCTACAACTGTCTTCCACCTCGTCTGAAAGAAGCCTCAAATATGATTTGGGAAAGTCTAACCAAAAACAGCTACCACAGTAAGACATTTAGAAAAGGTCAGTCCTTCCGCTTTTAACTCATAATTACAGGAGGCGGCTCTGAGATGGGCTCAGAAGATGGAGTCTCACCCGATTTCCTGTTCCTCTCCACGAATAACACGGAGTTTGCGGAAAAACGAAAGGGACACGAGGGCGTAGGAACGTCGCACTGTCAGGTAGCCAGTGATCTCCTCCAGCTGGCCCAGGCTGGCCTCCAGTTCAGCTGCTATATTGTCTACAGAAAACCAAAAGACACAAGTCTTTGAAGTGACTCCTGAATCTGCAGCAGGCTTAGTGCAAAAGGTCCCAAGCAGCAGCTCTTTGGCAACAAACTGTCCTTTTCTGTCTTCTGTCTGTCTGTTTCAATTTTAGGTTCATCTTCTTCTTTTAAATCACAGTCTAATTAACCCATTCAGCCTGCCCTGACGCAAAAATAATTGTTTTTGGTATATTCTTTGGTTATGGGAATTATGTTCAATGTGTTAAAATGTAATTTAAAATATTATTTCAGATGATCCTGTTATGCAGAATTAACTCATGCAATCCATTAGTACCCGATTGGATTGTCTCTTTGTTTTCTTGTTGTTTGTTTAATCTATGCAGATTTTTGTTATTAATTACAGTTCAAATTTGTTATATATCACAATAACCCACTTGGGAATTACCACCTTGTTTTCTAGAAGCACAGTTTATTTAATTTCATTTTTATTGCTTGCTTGTTTGTGTGTAACATGAATCTGTTGTCATGTGTTCTGAACTTTAAATGTAAAACAAACAAAAAACAAATCACAGATACTCACTTCCTCCACGCAGATTGATGACGAGGCTCCCATTGAGAACAGTGCAGCCCCTCAGAGCCTGGGCAGCAGTGACAGAGTCCACCGTTTTCAAACCCATACACACCTTAGGACAGAGCCCAGCACAGGGAGTGCAGTTGAGTCTGCAGAACAAAGGAAAAAAAAACAAAACAAACTGTTTAACTGTTGAACTACGTTACTGTCATTTTCAACTTTCTTTCAGGTTCTCTTCAGCACAGAAATATCAGAACCTTAAAGCTGCGATTCCTGAAACTTGGCCACCTCAGGGCAGCAGAAACATGCAGTGAACACTGACTTATTACCACGTTTTCAATTGATATGGTGAACGTGATAGCAAACAGCTGTCTATTTACACATCAGCAGACACAGAGCAACATTAACACTTGGGATTGTATTTGTGTCCACCTGATGAATGTTGAGGTTCAATGTTCACCCTCTAGTTCTTCTACTTCTGTTTTTCGTCTCCACCAGCTACCGAGGGAAATATCTGGCCTCTTAGCAGCTAAATGTTCCACCGTGTTAACCAGCTAGTTGCTAACTCTGTCTGTCTGGTGTTTGGTGCTGGGCAGGTAGGGCTCAGTGGGTTTCACAGCTTTACACTGAAAGCAGCTGCCTGTGGGGGAAAACAGTGATAAGAGTCGGGGGAACTGCAGAGTCAGGTGATGAGTCTCTGAAGATTCAAACCTACAAGCAACGCCTTTCACAAACAAGTAGTCGTGTGAAAATATTTGGTTGAGGTGCTTTAAATAATCTCTTAGCTGCACTGCACGCAAAAAAAAAAAAAAAAAAACTTGACAGTTAAACCTGAATGCCAGCTTGAACTTTAGTTTTGTTTTAACTAAAAATGAACTAACCCAAAACATGACCATAATAACCAAACTGAACGACCTGGCCTTACCTAATGTTTTCATAACAAGTCTTGGTATATGGTTGCGCCTTTGTGTGCCAACACCGTTAACCCATTTCCTGAAAAGCCGCCTGTACAATCCCCACAGTCATAATGCGGCAAGTGCAAACTTTGATGATGTAAAATCCAAAGTACACAGCAATCTCTACAGCCTCTCAGATTCCCACAGCGGCCCAAACAGAAATCTTTTAGCAGCGACATGCTGCAGAGAACGTTTTTTGAAGGTTTCAAATTGAGAGAATTAAGGTTTAGAGGATTAGATGATGATGGGCTGTTTGCCTGTGGTCGTCGTCCTAAGTAATACATGTGTTAAAGTATTATTGTTGCTGGCTGGTTTGTGAGGTGAGAATGCCTTTGTACAGCAACAGTTGAGTAAGTTGTCAGGGCAATTAGAGAAGCATGGGCCATTACTTTTGTGAATGCCAAATAATGGAAGTTGGTGGCAGCAAATGGTTCTGCAGTTTTTTTCTTTTTTTCTAGTTTTATTTTATCTAGTATAAATAGAAGATGAATTAAAAAAATAATAATAAATATATATATATATATATATATATATGTATATTCATCAAGTGCAGAAGTCTAACTAATAAAAATTAAAAAATAGCTGAAAACACTATGCCTGTGTCCTCTGAATAAAAAAGGTCATGGGGATTGTTTCTTTATCTGGTTCACTTTCAATTCCACAGCTTTAGTTTGAAGCCAGAAACGGGGGGGAGATGCCAAAGAGAAGCGATGAGCAATAAGGGGAACAGAAAGGAAGTCAGTGAGAAAAGGCAGAGATATGAGCACAGCTGGGTTCACCACAGGTCAACAATAGCCTAAAGGTTTAGATGAGCACGACTGTTGATTTAAACCCCTGGCAAGAGGCGACAACATCTGCAGATCAATATCTGAGGGGCTCCTGCTGACTACATTGACTGAAGTATTATTCTGAAAATTTCAACTGTGGAGCTCTTCATCCGACAACACCACCTCCACGTAAGCGACACACGAGCAACACAGGCCAAAGGAAATTATACAAGAATTTTAAAATGTATTATAATGCCTCATATTCATAAGATATAAAACTAGCTGAATGTAATTAGCTTTCTAAAATGAATTTACATTAATGTGATTTGTATTTAAAGTGTGATGAAGAGTCACACAACTGAAAACACAACTGTTTGACTTATAATAATATATGTAATTCTTGTTTGATTTAATAGTGCCTCTTTGGATATGTGTGCCTTTTACTGATCTAAAACCTTGGACCTGCTGGGCAGCAAACAAAAAATCAGTGGCTCTCTTTCCTTCTCAGTAATCTCTGGGGTGCACTTGAGCAAGGCACACCACCCTTATCTGCTCCAGTGGAGCTAGATGTGATCAAAGTGTCCCCACTAGTAACCTCGCAGCTGTAAATGTACAGTATGTAACTCTGTGCATGTTGCCGAAATGGAGATTATGTGCTTGGCGAACCCTCTGTGGATAAATAAAGGCTGAAAACACACATGTCACAAACACTGCAGCAGCAGCAGCACAATCACTTTTCCTTGTCATCACCATTGTCAGTGACAGACTGCCTGGACTATGCTGGTGCAGCTGCTTGCCAGACAGACCCTCTATCTCTCTGCAGTCAGCCACGCAGGGAGCTGAGGCACAGCACGCCGGGGAACTGACAGTCCGTCCCCGAATGTTTCTCTGACTCCTCTGGTGGGTAACTGCGAGCCAGTCACTTAGCCATGTTGTAACAAAAGCCAACGAGTCTTGAAAGATCCAGCTGCGGCTGTCTGGAGTGTCTGTGCTCGCAGGCACGCCCACACTAATCAACAGGCCCGTCACGGTCAATGAAGGTGTCAAGGCAGTGAAGGTCACTGGCAGGTCAGCACAAGCGCAACACCCTTCTTTAAGGAGGGAAGTCTGATTGGATGCAGCTACAGAGATTCACGCATAACAGGTTGCAAATTACAGATGTACAGAAAAGGGGAGGGAAAAAAAAACACTTCCACATTTGCCTATAGCTTGCAAACTGCAATGCAGACACCAGCGGTTGGTAAACAACCATCAATTTTGTGCAGCAAGTGGGCGACTGAAAAAAAAAAGAAAAAAAAAAAGAAGCAGATGGATTTAGAGTCAAAATCAGAAACACAGATGTGCCAGCACTCCTACTGTGCTGCACCACTTTGACCTGGCTGTCTGCAGTCTCTCTCGCTCACACACACACACACGCACACGGAAAAAAAAGAGGTGTATGTGCACATTTAAAGAGAACTGTCTAACCTTCAGCTTCTGCACTGTCATTCTGTGCTACAAAAACACAATGACAAGCAAAACCGAGTTTTTTTTTTGTTTTTTTACATGTAAGACCATTTTTAATTTCAAACTGAATTTGCATACTTTTTCTTTCTTTCATTCAAATTCTTGCTGTTTATTTTCTTTTCTCAACATTATGAGGGTCTGCTGTTGTTATTAGGGCTCCAACTGGCAGTCATTTTCAGTATCAGTTAATCTGCTGATTATTTTCTCCATCAGTATTAAAACAATGGTGAAAAATGCCATTCACTGTAACTTCTCTAAGATCACAGTGATGTCTTGTCTTGTTTTGTCAGACCAATGGTCTAAAGCATACCTATATTCAGTTCACTGTGATATATGACAAAGAAAAGCATCAGATCTGAAATATTTGAGAAGCTGAAACATTACTTGAAAGATGAAAGAAGCTCTTCATCAGCTGCAGTTAATTTTCTGATTAATCAAATTGTTGCAGCTCTAGTTATTGTTCTCACTGGTTTGTCATTTGTTTTTACTGGACTACTATTTGAGATCCTTTGTGTGTAATTGTGCGTTCTAAGATAAAGCTCAGACATAAAGTGCCCCCCCCTGAAATACAGACTACTTTTTATTTGTTGCATTTCTGTTTTTTCATCCCATCTTCTGCGTTTCTGGGTCAAATACACCAATCAAATGATTACTACATACTCTGAAGTCTATGTAATAATAATCAGTCTGTAGTAAGCCAAATGCATTTATAAATTAAAGCACATTTTTATTTTTAGCACCCTAAACCAATACCTTTTTAGGGAAATTACACACATGTAGGAGATTCAACAAGTTGGCAAGCTACTACAGTATAAAATTTTGATATGTATGTGTGTTTACGTGTATGAATGAAGAATATTTAGCCGGCTTCACTGATTAATCATTGTTCCTTTAGGCCATTAAGGGTGCAGCAGACCAGCATGAGTGTCCACTTACCCGGAGGAGTTGACGGTGGTGTAGCCGGAGGGACACTCAGGGATGCAGGCACCGTTGTGGATTACGTACTCGTGGCAGTCGGGGCTCTTCTCCCGCTTGCATCTGTTGTGGAGATCCTGGCAGAAGGAGTAGGAGACGCAACGCCAGCCCTTGTAGATGAAGTGGTTTTCGGGGCAGCGCTCCACACAGTTACCCTCGTGCTGGAGGCCACGGCAGGCCACACAGTGACTGGCTGAGTTGGGCTTCAGGCAGCCGCCCAGGCACTGGTCGTGGCAGCACTGATCGTCCTTGGTGCAAGCCCGGTGTTTGCACTGAACTGGGCACACTGCAGGTAGGAGAAGAAGAACAAGGTCAGGTCAGTGAGGGAAGCTCATCACATGAAATTAAGGTGAGTCATGTGAAAGGAAAGGGTTATGTATTAAGGTTCTAGTTTGAGCTGCAGGAAGAGAGACACAGGAAACAGGAGCTTATCACCATTCAAATCCCTACATATTTCAGTTCCCCAAATGGCACAGGCAATTTTAATCAGTCTCCAATGACAGTATCTCTCTGTATCTTTAGCGTCACAGAAATCTCATATGGTTGTATCTCTCCGTCAGCAGGGGTGAAATCTGTCCTCACGGCACTAGCCAGCAGCCCATAGGATCATCTGCCATTTGCCAACAAGCTGAATACAAACAGCAGGGATTTAACACTAGTTGACAAAAGACAGGCGCTTATCCAGAAGGCTTTGTGAAAGTGAGACAGAGACGAAAGAAAAGCTGGCATTTGAAGCATACAGCATTTTGCAAATAATACACATGGAAGATGGCTTTGCTTGGTTTCGTTCTTGTCTTTATGGATCTGAAGACCATTAAATGAACTAACAAACAGCACTGTATATTGGGCAAGAGCTATTACACAAGAGCAGGGAAACGGGGGGGAGGGGGTGGGGTCTGTCATAATAAGGAGAAGACCTAAGTATATATCATAACATCTGTTCAGATATGGAAAGTTCTGCATCAAAGAGTCTAGCTGGTTAGTGCTGAATCAACAGAAAATACATCAATTTTTATAATTAATTTTGTTTTTAACTTTAATGTTCAGTGAGAAAAGATTTGCAACATTACATTACGTGCACATCACTGTGTCGCAACTCATGATATAAAAATAATCTCACAACAAAATTACAATGGCACATGATACCCACTGATGCACTGCAGAGCTCTTGGCTGCAGTGCCAAGTGTATAAACAAGCCCCAAATCATCTAAAGTAGATGAACAATATTTAAGCGCAGGCCTCTTTCTAGCAACATAGACACATAAGCTCCTCGTGTGCACGCAGAGGAAATCAACACTGACGGAAAGAAACGGTCACACAAACACACAAACAAAGGTTCAGTGATGTTTCTGGGTCATTCAACTAAGGAGAAAGACACAAGTCTGTAGGTTGGCTGTTTATGCATACGTCTGCATGTGTGTCTGCCTGTAAATAAGCACATTACATAACAGACTCTCAGGATTGGCAGGTGTGTGCGTATGTGCGAGTATACCGCAGTTTATGTGTGTGCTGCTGTCTCACTGCAGGTGTGAGGACAAGTGTGCAAGGATAGGTGGAGGCTTCTCAGAGGTAAATACAGAAGACTGACCTGTCTGCTGAGATTAGCTTCTCACCCACGAGAGCCAGATTAAGATCGTTCAGCAGCACGGGAGATAATGAGTCACTGAGGTTAGGGGCAGGTTACAGGTCAGATCGTAAATATGTGAGCATGTACGTTTTTTTTGGGTCTGAACAAACATTTAGCCACGTAAAGCAAAACCACGTTTGACATTTGGGTGCTGTATTCTCAATAATCTGTTATTCTGTGCAACTTTCTGAACTCTGTATTGTTAAGCATGACTCAGTGAGCATGTGTCCAAAACTGCTTGGTTTCATTAGTGTCATGAGGTCAGCCCTTAAACGAACAAAACAACATGGACCCCCTGTGCTCTCACATTAATGGAGGTAAGCTCTTGAAGCACATTAAGAGTGTATGTCTGGGGAGGGCAGCAGCAATATGAGAATGGCAGTGAGAGGGGGAAGCTAAAGGGGGCACAGTCCTAGAAAAAAAAAATGATATAACCACCTTTTATCTGCGTCAGTGTGGTAGTCTAAATAATCTACCCTGCAATGGGATTTACAAACGGTAAGATGATTTCCACACTGAAAAAAAAAGAAAATTTCATCTCATTTGCCTTCCACCTCCAAAGTTCATTTCAAAAGCTGCCCTTCAACTTTTCCTCAAATGCACGCACGCACACATGTGCACACACACGCACACATATACACACAAAAGCGTTGCTGTCTGCTCCCACTTGACTCCTGATCCTGCAGCAGGGCTCCATGCCGGAGCACAGACCCAGCAGCAGATCCACCCTCAGCCTTAGCCAATGTGTTGGCTAGCTGTAGAAGCTAGCCATTCAAATGGCCTCTCCCATCTCCAAGGAAGACAGGCGCACAGTTTAACCCTTTGTGTCCCCCTCGCTTCTCTTCCCTCCCAGCCAGTCAGACAGCAGCAGGGGCAGCAATTGGAGGTATGCAAGAAACCGACAAGAGAGCCACACAGTAACAGGCTGGGGCTGAACTACAGCGAGCTGCACTGCACTGCTCTTTCAGTCTTCTCACCACCATGAATAGGCTGCTTTTATGCTAATCTAAAACACAAGCAGGTCTTATTTAGTACCTTTGGTTTCTTTTTGTCATGCACATAAATTTTGGTGGACAGAGGGAAGAACGCAGCCCTTGAGAAAGATCTCAGAAGTCTTTTTTTAAGAGAAACGTGGTGCTTTCTGCAGTAACGGGTTCAGACTCTGGCTGAGACAATCGTGTTATGTCAGTATTGTGCTGAACAGCTCTCTGCCTCGGGTGATGGATCATGCCTCATCATGTCTACAACTCATTAGTAGTTTTTACAGACGTCAGCGGGCCTGGAACAACTGCAAAATTTCCATCCAGATCAACATAAATGTCTGAACAACCAACGCCTCCAAAAAAAACTGACTGAAATTAGTTTAACACTAAAACATAAGTAATTCCAAACACTTTATTGGTCTGGTTTGTCCAGTGTTCAATATATTTTTGAATAATGTCTGACGAAAATGTTTTCCTGCTAAATGGATGCATATAATTTTTGACTCCGATCCAACACATGTTGCAACAGGCCTTTTAATTATTATTCAGTCAACGATGATGACTACATGTATGTACTTATGCAAGAAAACCACAGAGTCCTAAATAAAATGTGAAACACCGCATTAGAGCTGAAACCAAGAGCTGGGTTAATCCATTTATTAGTCAACAGGAAATTAACTGATTAACCACAAAAATTATTTGAAAGATTAACTGTTAGTTGCAGGCCTCCCTTACACCATCTTTCAGCTTAAACTGAACCGAAATGAGTCGGTTATTAATAGATTAGTGAAAAGACAAAAAATTAACAACTATTCTCATAATCGTTGAACTGTTTCAGTTGTTTAAATTAAGCAAAAATGCAAAATATTTGCTGGTTCAAGCTTCTCAAATGTGACGATTTTCTGCTTTTCTCTGTTTTATGTAAATTTAAATTGAATATCTTTGGCGTTTGGGCTGACATTCATAGACTAAATGACTGTTAAAGGAGTGATTGTCAGAATAATGAACGATAATAATAAATAACTGTTTGTTGCAGCCCTACATTGCATCTTATTTAGGCTTAGATATTACATGATGTTTTAACAGAGGCACCAGTGAGTGCAGGCTTTTAGGAGGGGGGGGGGGATACAGGGGTTAATGTGGGTCAATCCATTTCAGTGACTGATGTCAAGCCTCAGACATGAGCTTGAGTGCCACCTGAGAGAACAGGCGGGCAACCACTTTCATGAAGCACCAAAACAAACCACTCACTGTCCAAAAGATTTGTACAGGTCACTTTGCCAGCAGCTGACTTGGCCACGTCTGCTGAGCCAAAATCAATGCTGGTAGCTGATCCTAAATTAGTTGTATTATTCACACTCAGACATCATAGAGACTTTTATAATATAAACAAGAGTGGCCATAGTGAAGGAAACAGACTTGTTTTTTGTGTGCTTGTCAAAAATGTTTTCAAGGTTGAGACCTTGAGGACTTTTGAGTGTGGGGCCACCCCAAGCCATCTCTGATCTCCCAGAGTGAGGGAGGACGCTGGAGAATGACAAACTTGGGGGAGTTTGTCATTCTTTCCAATAAAACATGCAAATCTCTACGTACAGGGAGAGTTTCTTTATCATTATTATTATTGCACACCCGCCAGCTAACATAGTTAACAGTGAGCAGAGGTCTTTTCTCTGCTTGGTTTGTTGTCAATTAGTTCTACTCAGCTTGAGTTCGGTCTTGTCAGCATCTCCACTACTTATCTTCTATTTGTGAAGAGTAAAATCACTTGACAACAATAAATCAATGCTGTTTTTGGGAGGCAAGTGCTGGGTCTGCAGTTGGACTTAGGTCTGTTTAAGACTGGATACAGCTTTTTTAGAAAAAAAATAAAAAGTCTTGATGCTGAATGTGTGCCTCTGAACTCTTTATTCTCCATACACTGGTTTCGCTGGCACACTGGTCAGGGTTTTGTCTGATCTCTTGTCACGTGGTTTGTGCGAAGTGCAGCAGGATCACATGAAGGAAAGAAAGGCAGAAATGCCTGGCTCTTTATCTCATTAGCAGAGGTTTCACTTGAATGAGGGCGGCAGAGCCACACAATGAGACTCTCAATCCCTAACGCTCGAAATGGACAACAACAACAAACCAACACTACTCCAGGCCCCAGTGTGTCAGAGATGAATACACCCCGTCAGGGCGGTGCCAGCTTGGAATAGGGAGGTGAAGAAACAGATCTGTGCGGCTTGCCAGCCAACGCCAAGCTTCGGCAACGTGGGGTGTCGAAAAGGCATTAAGAATCCACATTGCTTGCAAGGAATGACTCACAGTTCACAACAGATCCTTGTCTACTGTTCTGCAACAAACACACAAACTGTATGAAGAGTTTCCTTTCTTTGTTGTTTCTACCAACCTTAAAATGCGCACCAGTAAACAATTAGTACTGTGTTCACACAGGCGACAAGGATAGTACCAAACTGCACCGTGCCCTAAAACTCAGGGACTTCTGCCCAAAATTAAGAACCTCGGTACTTTTCATTAACCACAATCCTCCCTAAAGCCATTCTGTGGTGAGTTTTTCCAGGTTCCTTTTAAGGCAGTGATGAAACAACAGCACATTCAGGCGTTTTGTGTTGAGATCATATTAGACCCCAGAAAATGCCAAACAGGACTGTGGCGGTGCGCTGGTTGGTAATTAAAATTCCACGGCCATGACAAGGGTAGTATTTAGTTTCTTATGAAAGAAAGTTTTTGCTGAAGGCCCAGAAGAGACGAATCTAAGTAAGAATAAATAAAGTGCTTTTGAAAATGTTTCCACACTTTTCACTTTTTAAAACCAACTGATAGAACAACACAGCAGCAACTTGAGTGCAGAGTGAACTACCAAAATTAAACTTTGAAGTTTTATATATGTTTCAAACATGACCTGGATTGCTTCGCACTTGCTGCTTGGTACAGCAAAACAACTGACCAGATATTTAGGCATGATGAGGTCATGCAAGAATTAAAGAAAAGGCAAAAAGAAAATGGAGACACAAAAAAAACGAATTTACTATTTATCAATTTCTGAATAAACATTACAGTCAAATGTCATAAAAGCTTAAAAAAAAAAAACAATTGCACGTTCTCAAAAGCCAAGGTGACGTCTTCAAATTAAAACCCCAAAACATTCAATTTGCAGTATAACACAGGAAAATGACTGGTTTCAGCTAAAGAAACCAAACTTTCTGTCAAACCAATAAGCTTTTAATCAACTAACTGACTGAGAACAAAATGCATAAGTAACATCCAATGTAAAATCCAAGTATAACAATCAGCAGTTCTTGCTCATTAACCCATCTGCACGCAGCCAATGTACCCACATAGGGAATTTTTTTTTTTAACCAAAGTGCATCTGCAAATTCAAACTTGTACAATAAAAAACAAATTTTCATGTCAGTGTTTTCTAACAGTTGTTCCCAACCAGTTACTTCATTTGTTTCTGCTGGACACACACAGACTTGGCACAAGTTCACCGACCTGTGTGCATGGCTGAACCTGTGCTTCATTCACTGCAACTGTGTTTTTTAATGCATTCAGTAAAGCATCAGAAGTGATGGTTCAAAGTCCTTTATTCTGCATGGTAAAATACCCCACACTATTTTTCTGGTAAATTGTTTTGGAAGTACAAATAAACATGTTTTTACTTTAAATATAACAAAGAGCATCAGTCTCCACTATCTTGAGTATTCATACTTTTCTATCAAAATCAACTTCCCTGACAATGGCTGTAGTTCTTGTAGAGGTCTCCACTTCTATTTCCAAACATGTCTCTACTTCCTACAGCTCACTCTCTACCCTTAATAAGAATGAGATGACGGCAAATGAAGATGAATGGACATAAAATCAACAACGAATCACTGAGTGTGTGACGTTTGATGTTCAAGTTGACATTGAAAAGGGTCCTGTACAGACAGGAAAACTTGCAATAAAAGCAAATAAGTGACCCTGTCCAATGACATTTAACTACACAATTAATTAATTACTTTGTTATGATTCAAAAAGCCCCTAGGCTTTGTTGACGGAAGACAATCCAGATTAACATCTGAATCAAATTGTGCAGATGATGAGAGAAAAGCTGCCCGGTTGTTTGGAGGCCCTGCAGACATAAAGGAAATTTATTTTTCAAGAGCTGAAAACAGCTGAATACGAAGCAGCGCTGAAACGATTCACTGACTGAAAAAAATAAACATTTTTGATTGAACAATCAATTGAGTCATTTATCAAACAAAAATCCAAATACTCTCCGATTCCAGTATCTCAAATGTGAAGGTTTGTTCTTTTTTCTGTTGTTGTTTTAATCACTGTTAAACTGATGAGTCGATTAATCAATAAGTGGACTGACAGAAAATTAATGTGCAACCATTTTAATAGCTGATTACTTAACAGATGCTTAACATTTGCTTGTTGCAGCTTGTCAGTGTGAGCATTGTTGAGATTCACCTTGTCTGTGCTGCTCGAGTGTCACTTATGAACTTATTTTGTTGTGTTCGTCTTGGACATAGAAAACCTGAGGCAGATATCAGTAAGAACCGAAAATGAATACTGTGACATCAAAATTTTCAATTATGCAGGAAAATACAGATGAGACAAAAAGACAAAGACACAGAAACAATCTGTGATCAATTGAATTCAAATTTAAGCACAATTAACTGAAACTGAACTGAAAAGATTCATATTGTGGTCTACACGTGATAAAGAAGCAGCGGCTAATGACCTGGGATTATTTGTCTCATTCTTTCTGGTCTGACTCAGCAACAGCACGGCTCGGCTGAGACGACTCGGATAACAACAGGAACCGTAAACAATTTCATTAACCGTCCCCGACCTCCGTTAATAGGACAAAAACACACAAACAACATGGGAAAGCGCTTTTTGTTTTTAATGTCACCCTGCCACCGCTGTCATCTGAAGGCAGGATATCCAGTTTGTCCGTGACTGGAATAGAAATGATAAACACTGTTCACTCATTGATGGGCAATTACACTGGCCGCTTGACAGGCAAATGACGCACACTACAGTCTTGAATCTTCATTTCCTTCCAGGTCTCAGTGTCAGGCTTGAAACAATGACTACCTCTGTGGTTGACTCGGACTATGTCTTATGACATCAAAAGCATTTGTCTCATTAATGCAGCATCACACTGCCCCTTGTCCCTTTAAAAGGTTTAATTAATGCCATTAATCTTCCTACTTAGAGGAGATAGATTAAGAAATGTGAGCAGGGAGAAAGTGATCGCAAAACCAGAGTCACATAGGAAGGTGTCCTTAATCCACTTCTATATATCACAGCCCCGGATGAAAAACAAGACAGGAGATCCCCCCTAGAGAACTCCAACTTCAAAAGACTTCTCCACTGATTTTAGCATCACACCCCTGTAACACTGTTGGACTCATGATGGACAGTTTAAAAAAAAACAAAACATGCATCTTCTACCTTGTCAAAACCTGGTGCCTACATTACCCAAAATGCAACTCGACCCCTGACAGTTTGCTGATAGTTATTCTAGTAGCAGCTAATGTGGCCTGAATCCTCTAGACAAGCAGAGATGGGGGACAGGCTTTAGTGGTCTGGTCAGCTCACGTCTCTCCAACAGCAGTACTCCCCAAGACCCGTAAACGGGCATTGCAGTTCCTTTTTTTAAAAGTAGGGTCATAGTGATCTTTTCAGAGTGCAGTTCATTAACAATACATCAGAAATATCACAAAAGGAAGAAACCAAAACGGAACAGTCTCAAGGATTACTATCTCAAATTATTTAGCAAACAACAGTGGTTACAGTTATACCTCGAGTTGTGTTTTAACACAAATAAAAAGGTGTTGTGTTTTGAATGTACATATCTGTTGCCATTTTCTACTTCAACATTTCACAGTTGGTTTTTCTGTTTTGCTTTCCCTGCGAAGAAGTAAAAAAATACTCACTCACAAATAGGGCTGGGTATCGAATTCAATACTTCCTAAGGTATCAACCGAATTGCCTCGATACTATCGAAAAATGTCATTTAGTTTAATACCAAATTTCGATACTTAATGGGTTAATCTCGTCAACGTCAGTGAGCCAATAAGCCTGCCAAGTTTCACGTGCCAAGCTCAAAAGTGCCGGTGATTGGCTGTGTCCAGTCGTCCAGGAAAAACACTAGTTTACGCCACGCCCACAAAGCCACGCTCTAGATATTTTCCACATTTTACTTACTAATCTGTGGTGTCGCGCGTATTCTTCCGACCGCAATCCGTATAAATCCGTGTAAAATGTAGAAAAGATCTAGAGTGTGGCTCCATTTAGCTGCATCGATACTAACAGCGCACAATGCAAAATATGTATAGGCATGAAGGACACTCTGCCAATGCTTTCTGACCTGGCAGCAAGTTATCTCTGTATGCAAGCAACATCCACACCCTCAGAACATACATGTTGTACTGCTGGTGACACTGTTAGCCTGGAGCCAGCTTGTCTGACACCTGAAAAAGCAGTCATGCTGATTTTTCTAAAGAAAATTTGCTCAGTGATATAATGGTAAGCTGCAGTAAGCCTAATATACTGACTTGAAACTGTTAACTTTTCAAAGTTATGTGTAATGTAGATTTTCTAGAATAGATTATCAGGAATCAGTATCAAAGGCAAGGTATCTGTATCATTATTGAAAGTTTTTGAATGATACCCAGCCCTACTCACAACCTTTAGAGCACCAGGATGCCACCAGGATGAAATAAACCAGTTTTTATTTTTTTCATTCATTTGCTGCCTTGAGTACAAACACAGTACAAATATTAAGGCTTGGCTCTGACCCATCAGTTCCATTTTGTGGAGTGAGGTGTTATGATATTAAACAATAGTGATATTTTTGCACCCTTAAGCGCACACACACACATCACTGGCCAATAGACAGTGAAAAGAAATCATTACAAGTACAATGGATTACCATGACAACACAAAAATCATTTACCCAAATCATACAAACCTTCCTTTTTGAAAGAACAATGAAAAAACAAACAAAATAAAAGTTGCGTATAACTTGTGATAGTAGATTACAAACCATTTTCTTGTGGGTCTGATTAAACCAGCAGCACAACGGCAGTGACATGTTGTAAATCGAATGGCTATGGTAAGTGTGAGCACGTACAGCGGTGAAGAAACGCCTGTCGGCCCAGCTTTAACAAATGCCTGAAATGTCTGGGATTCCATGGGAATGGCTCCAGTAGCTGAACGGCGAGGGTTCGCAGGGTGCAGCTCCACAAGACTGAGTGCCAGAGCAGTTAAGTCAGCTCAAAGGACTCACGGTGTGTGTGTGTGTGTGTGTGTTTGTGTTTTTAGGGGGGGTCTGGATTTAGGATAGTCGACTAGCGTACTACATTCTAAACCATGAAGGATGGAAAAATACAGGGGGCAGATTTTTATGACTTGCATTTGTCTGATCTTGTCTCATTCCTTTTTCTCTTTTCATGCCTGATTAAAAAGCAAACCTTTGCGATAGAAATTAGGTCAAACAGGCCAGAAGTTCTGCTGACTGGGTTATATGGGTTTCAAGATCAAGTGAAGTATTTTCTGCCATTTTTGTCGTCTCACACATTGTAATCTACTGCAAAACACAAGTACAGGGTAATACATAAAGCTGGTTTGTATTTCAAGGTTTGCCGCAGCCAGTTCAAACAAACATCAGATTCAGCACAGCAGCTTTATTTGCTTTTTCTTTTTTTCTTTGTTTCAAAAAACCTCTGGTGAGTGTTTTAAATCTCAGCTCAAGACAACTTGATTGATGTGTCTTTGCCATGATTTATTCTTTTTCTTTAACGATTTAACGTCTTTGTGAAAAATTGATCTACCTTTTTTTTTTTTTAATCTTTGTGGTTGTGATGCTCTTTGTAACCCTGGTTCTGAGAAGTGCTATACAAATAAAGTTTTACTTACAATTTTATGCACCACACATTTACAAAAAAAAAATTTCATCCAGAAGCGTTTTGCACAGTGGAAACAAATAAAGAAAAGAAAGGAATTGAGATCTGATGCAGGGGTTGTAATGCTTCTTTTGGACAGAAAAAAAACTATAATCTAATAAGAAAATCTATGTCGCATAACTTGTAATAAACACGCTGGCCATATGTGCATGTACTGTATTTATTGTGTTTGGACGATGTTTGGTCTAACATTCTGTGAGCTCTGTTCGGAGAATAGATGTTGCAGTCCTGTAATAAAATTACATCAGTCAGTGCTGAAGACGTGTGACAGTGCATGCACTTTGCACATAGTGAGGACGGTTAATAAAGTTTTTTTTGGGGGGGTTTGAGGGCATTTTCATTCAGTGGAACAGCTGCTAACTCTCGGCAAGGATTTGATGTTCTTCACAAGCTCAACTGAGCTGATTTTCTACCACCTTTGTTTTAGCTTGAACACAATTTAATTTACCTCTTGCAGCTGTGAAGGGCAAAATACGGTGCAGAGAGCAACAGATTTAAGCTTTAAGGTTTAATATTATATAGAGGATAGGGAATGAATGGGGGCCATGACAAAAACAGAAACAGTAGGAATGATTCATGTGATGGGGGAAGGACAAGGCTGGCTTGGCTTTCAAACACAGTTCATGTTTTAGAGGCAATGGTACAGGCAATGAATACATAAGCCTCATCGGGCTGTTGAAATTGGCTCGCACCAGGTCTCAACATAGCAGACAAACACCAAAGAGCAGCGTCCACTTTTTACCACTGGCAGGTAAAAAGTGACCTACACCTCTTGGTTCTCAAAATAAAAGTCCCACTAATGAACACAAGTCAGTGAAGACACTATAGTGAAGCTCTTCCTTCAAAGTTTTGTCATGGCAGGGGTCACTTCCATCTCAAAATAATAAAGCCCAGTAACAATATCCTCCTATTTCCCCACAGACAGCTTTAGCAGCAGCTAAGTTTGTCCTCTTTCCTGCCTTGCTGACCTCCATGGGTCACCCATCAGTATTTTGGTCTCATAAAAGTGTCTGCTGCTACCGAGGCGGCACTCCGGGCCTCTGTATCCATTCATAACCTCAGAGAGGAAGCAGAACAACAAAGACAGGAAACAATTGGGAAGAACACTCCGTGAACTTCTACAACCACCAATTGTTCAGAGTGGAAAAGGATCGTGGTGGCGCCAGTGTTGACCGTTGCGTGTGGGAGCTGCGGCAAGGTCGACAGAGAGGAGAGTTAAGGTCAACGGTGAGGCGGGACCCATCCTCTCACCGCTCCTCACCCTTGTAGTGACTGGTGACCTCTCTTTTCCTTCCGATACAGGCTGGGTGAATGACTGATGTGTTCATATCCACGATTACACCACAGTGTTACTCTCCCGTTTCCTAGCAGCAAGACTAAACAATAGCCATTCACTCTGTCTGCACACACACACACGCAGGGAGGTTATGTCCCTGTGTGATTTATAGTCCATGTCTGTGTTGCCCTTACACACCCACACACACTGACCCTGACAAATCTCCAACTCCATCTTGTGATTGGTGGACAGATATATGTGATGCGAGCCAAGAGTAAATTTAGGACCTTCATATCAAAGGTCTGGCTCTAGGTCCTCACCTGACCTGGCTCAAATGTGATTCATAGCAATAACCCAACTGTGACAGCCTGCATCAAACAAACAGTATCCTCCCTTTGCCCACAGGCTACAGGTGCACACATGCTACAGGTGTGGAAAGTGCCAAACCAATCAGAGGTTGAGGTCCCTCTTAAGAGTCGCTTTCCACCTTTTGGGAGCTTATTAAATATGTAACAGATCTAAACACTGGTGAAAGCTGCAGTGGTGGTTGAGGAGGAGGAGGAGGATGCCCCCCCCCCCTTGGGTGTCTCATCTCCAGCAGAGGGTAGATAATTAAGATCACTTCTAATAATGTGTGTAAAATACTAGCCACCTGGGGAATACATGCTCATTTACTGTATATCGCCCTGAGCTCGGTGAACGGCCTGCAACAGAAACTGCTCCACAAAGAGAGCAAACACAAGCCTGATTTGAGTGTTAGCCAGTTTTATTCCAGCAGGGTTTCTGAAGAGTTCATCAAGTTCAACTTTTTAAAAGATCTTTTAACATTAAATAAATCCATTTTAACACCCACCTGACAATCACAACAGGTACAGTGTGAAAATACAATCAGAAGAGACAATATAGCCCATTATCGTTTATTATTATATCACACACATAAGTATATCAAGCCTGAAACTGAACAGCCTCCTGTGTGTACAATCCACTTTCACAAGAATCTCACCTAGAGTTTTTATACCCCACCAGTCAAATGTTTTAGAACACCCGTAATCCAGTGAATAACCTGAACTGGTGCAAAAACATTTTATAACATTGTAAATGCAGTCGAAAAACAAATAAGATCTCAAGGGAGGCCCCCTGACTTCTTACTGAGTCGCAGCCAATATTTTCAGCTGCCAGCCTGTTTCAGGGCTCAGGCTAGGACGACATCCTAACAGCCAAACACGCCATGCCACATAACAGCCATTACAAAAGTATAATCAAAAGCCCATTATCTATAAATGACTGTTGGGAAGAAACAGTACTTCATTACAAGAAAATACACTCAACAGTAATATTTCCCTTGACGGCAGCTCATAATTTCAACTCAATTTTTAAAAGGAAATAAAGGCATGCTTTATTTTACGACAGATTTAAACAAAACCTGTGTATATACAAACTTCAGATATTAAACAACTGGACACAGAATTAGGAATTTCACAGCTACGGATTATTATCTGGTTTTTCAAAATAGTTCTTGATATTTATTTGAAATAACCTTAAAGGCCCAGGTACATACCCCAAAATAGACAAGGACACAAATCTTTGATGTGCAGTCGTGTACAGTCCATGTGGTCATAAATTTTTAATTTTGAGCTGCACACAGACGCCTACCAAGATGTCCGTGCAGTCGCTCGAGAACATGAGCTGATACTAGAATTGCATATTAACTGTTAGGAATATCGTAAATTGAGCATACTGACAAACTACAGGTTTTCCCACAGCATTTTTTAGTGGAGGCATTTATCTTTTATAAAACTCCATTACATCTCAAACATGCTTTGGACCAAAAATTCAAACAAAATATTAAAGAATTAATTCCAAAAAAGACGGAGATGTTTCTCAGGACGATGCCTTGTATTTGTCGCCATTACAGCAGTTGACATAGTGTGTGTTCTAGTGTGATTGTGGCCAAATCTAATCAGCTTTGATAACGAGCATCTCCTGCAACTTTGCTTTGCCACTTTGCTGAACGGACGCACCCAATTTGGTGTAAAAAGGAGGGGGAAATTAGCAGTGGCTGCTCTGGGAGAAGCTCAAATTACCCCCGTTATAGAAGCAGGGAAGGGAAATGGGTTGTGACTCCAAACATGGGAGCTAAGCCAAGCCTTGTGGTTCTGCAGCTTTGTTTTCTGCTGGTGTACTGACTACAGAAAGTGTGTGTGACCCGCGGTCACCTCTGGCACTTACAGCACTTAACCACTGCCTATTCTCTGCAATACAAAAGTTTCTAAGTATAGCAATATCACAAATTTTCAGTTTTCTATTTTAGTGTGATCTACTGTGCATAGAAAGGAGGCTGAAAGGTTTAAGGTTACCTTTATCTCTAAAATGATCCAGCATCTATGTTTATAAAGGCACTGTTACTGTGTAAAAAAGAATCACTACAGCCCCGACAGCAGCAGACCAACAGAGAGAAAGAACGCAACAAGTAGCCTGCTTTAAGAACTACAGGGTCTATAAAAAGCACTAATAGGGTACATCTGAAGAGGACACAGAATGCCTTGCACTCTGTCCTGTGGTTCAGGCTGGGGCTTAACGGGTCTTTTCATGCTTTAGTGAAAGTAGGCAAAAAACCGCAGGTCCCAGACCACAAGACCACAGGGCCTGCCCGTGCCGAATGCAGGCCCATGACTGGAGATTAGTGCTTGCCAGTCAGCATCTGGTGTTGATTCACTGACAGAAAATGGCACACAATTAGGAAATCATATCTGCTGTGAGACTTCCGCCTTGACATTCACCACATCACCACAATTTTACAATGGGCCTCGTGGACCTATTCTGCAAATGTCTTCGAGGATTTGTGATGACTATGAGCAATCACCTCAATCACATAGTCATTAGTGGAAAAACTATTAAACCACTCTTCAGTGGCAAGGGGCCTGACGAGCACAATAATGGAGCCTTCCTCAACTCTACAGAAAGTGTATTTTGCTGCCACACCAAACAAACATTAATAACAACTGGAAAAGACAGATGTGCAGAGAAACTGGTTCAAAAGGACTGTTAAACCTATGTACGCAGTGTTGTGTAATGGTGCTAGCCAAGGTGTTCACACAGCATCCATGCGCAAAATTCTTGTCTCAGCACTTGAACTTGAACTCTTTGGCAGTGTGAAATGGGTGGGCTCGTCGTTTTACAGTAAAAACCAGAACACAGCGGCAACAGGGCAATGTTGCAGGAGTTGTGATTATAGGGGACAATGAGAAATGTGCCATGACGTCCATGATCTTCTTTACCTCCTCCACACAGCACACGCAGTGACAGCACAACAGTCTGCTGAGAGTAAACACTCAAAGACTAACTGGTGTGGCGTTGCACCACATTAGAGTACGGTTCAAGACGCGTTGACACAGAACTTGGCCTACTTAACTAAACCTGAGCACATGACACAGCTCTGACATTTCAATACTAAAAAGGGACACAACTAACTTTTGGCAAAACAACTTTAAAGCTGTGATTCATCATTCATTCGCACACGGACAAATAACTATTTTTGTTTTAAACAGTGACCCCATCAGCTTTTATTTGGTCCAAATGGAGAGCTGAATTTTGTAAGTGCTGGACTGGTTAGACGTGTGGTAAAAGCAAAGGGGAAATAATGATGTGTTGATGGAAAGTAGCTGCACAAGAAGCTGCTGCTGCTAGTCACTGGCAAAAAAAATTATTCATATGACAATAATGTAATAGTAGAGAATTATAAAGAATCACAGTCTCAAATATGAGACATAACTGAGCAAGCCCCATTTGGTGATGAAGACTATGAGATGTGGATGTAAGCCCTGGAAAAAGCAAGTTAATGGAGCTTGACTATTCAACAGGAAAGTTTCATGATGGAATTATACTGACAGGTGTTATTTTGTCCTCCCCATTTATACCAATGAGGGTAAGCCAAATAACAGAAACAGTTGTCTGTAGGGGTCTTGGACTAATGCTAGGTGGTGTTGCTTTTGCTGCATGACTCCAGTTCTACCATCAATAACCTAGGCAAAATATATCATGAGCGTTAGAGAATTATAACAAAAGGCTGCTTACTTCTTTGGCAGTGGTTCTGGGTCCAGCAGCGCTCGCTGAAGTGTCCATTGATGGTTGTCGTCTGACAGGTGGTCTTTCCGATGGCTGCCCCGGGGCACACGTCTCCACACTCTCTGTCGTTCTTGTTGGCCATGATGTAGTTGTCCTCCACTGAGTCCAGGATCTTGGACCAATCCAGAGTGGAGAGATAGCAGAGATCTGGGTTCTTCTCTATTCTAACGGCCCCTCGGGTGATGTTCATCAAGCTATGGAGGCCAATCTCTCGCAGCTGGAGCATCTCGAACACCACTAGGGCATAGTTGAAGAATAAGTTGTTGCCTCTGATGACTGTTAGGTTGGGGAAAAGATCACTGAGACTCTCCAGGCCGTAAACCCTGAAGAGCAGCAGATAGTCCGTGACCACTGTCAGCTTGGAGAAACTGAGGCCCCGGAAATCTTCTGGCTTGGTCCTGAACATGAGTAAGATCTTCAGGTGGCCTTCGATCACAGTGCAGTTCTCGAGCGTCTGCAGGTTGGTCACATTGTTCCGGATGTCCTTGCTTGGACAAACTAAAAAGACAAGAAAGGAAAGACATGGGTTCTTTAGAAACAAAACACCTTCATATGTGTCTGGCTCAAACAATATTGTGTGGAAAGGCTGAGACATACAGTAAAGTCTTATGGGTAACTAAACAGCATTGCAGTATGAAAAGGAAATATTATGACTCTCGGATGTGAACAAAAAAAAAAAGATTCCCAAAGACAATTTATCTGGTGCAGTTGTTGGCAGATTACAACCGCTGAACGTGACTGATGCGTTGGGCAAGATGTCTGCTCTGCAAACTGGAAAAACAGGGTTGATGAAGTCAGACAGAGGCTCAAGGAGGAGGAAGAAAAATAGATCTTTTGGTAATTAGAGGGAATATTTTACTGAAAAATATGTGATTATGTCTCTGACTTTGATGAAGACCAGACCATCTTCGCTGACATTTTGTTTAGCAACCACATATCTGGCAGTGAGCCACTGTCAAATATGGAGTGCTGTCATCAGAGTGAGGCTTTGCTCATCCTTGGTTACGCTGAGTTGATTTGTGGAGTTGCCTCTGTAACTCAAGACCATAAAAAACATTAGCTAATGCATTAAAAATATTTGTCTGTGAGGGGAACTGAAGTACAAATGGTCGTGTCTTGCACCAGTAGTCGAATTGTGGCTTCGCCAGTCTTCACCCAGACACATGATCCAGTTTGATGAGAAACTCCTTAACTATGCAGTCATTTCAAATTCTACCAATTCACAATGATGCCATACAAGAGATGAATGCAGGGGCTGCAATTTGAGATTATTTATCCGTCAAATATTTTTTTCAATTCATAATTTAATCTAGTGAACATCAAAAAGCAGTGACAAAGCTTGGCAGAAGCTGTCAGATCCCATGCTGATGCCTTCAAATTACTCATTTTGTCAACCACAGATAACAGCTGTAGATAATACAGCACAGTGATCTTGAAACCCTCCGCAAAATATATCAAACCCTTCTACACTCGGGGGGCTCTGTGTGAGAAAGCTGACCGTAGTGAGGAATTCCTCAGCTCTCTCTTCTGGACATCAGCCAACCTCTTAAGCATATGCTTTGTGTGACAAAACACAAGTAATGACGGTCATAAAGACGTTTTCCTTTGCAGGTCAATCGTGGGACATTCCAGCCCCAGTTTTATAGTTCACAAGTCACGGGTGCAGCTGGAGGTGTGCTGCCTGGTGAGAGGACTGTATTTGTTTACCAAGCGACCCACCACTGAGTTGGGCGCATCAGGCCAACTGGTCAGCCATGTGGGGAAGAGGTATAACAGCTAGGCGTGCACCTCTTTATGGCAGCAGCTCATTTTACACTTTCTGTTGCATAACAGTACAAGACAACCGGGGCATACACACACACACACACACACGCAAATACACAGGGTGTCCAATCGCTGAGACCAAACAACAAGCGTTTCACTCCATGACCTTAACCAGAAAGCTCACTCTGCAGCAATTATCTAGAGTTCAGCCTACAAGTTTGAGGCTTGTTTAAAATACAGGCTAAAGGTTCTAACATGGGATTTAACTGCAGCCTATTAAAAGCAGCTTGGCTCGTTAAAAAGTACATTTCTCTTTTTCATGTAGATCTGTAGCTCTCCTTGTGGTCTTGGGAGCATTGCTGAATGGTAAGCATGAATGACATGCCACAAACCTGTGCTTTCAACACATCCACCTCCAAGTGGAACATTTCCTATCAAACCGACGGCCATGGGAGCGTGCAGCAAATGTAGCCTAGTGTAGATCCATCAAGAAACAACAACAAAGAGCCTCCCTCATACAAGACCCCGCACACAGTTAAACAAAAGGGTTTAATCAACAAAAATGCTGGCAGCGCACAATGTGAGGGGACGGTGGTTCTGTAGTTGCAGTAAAGTCAATGAGCAGAGAGTGACCCCGTGGAGAAGGCGAATCATCACAGGGCGGTGAGTCCAGGCTCCTATCAGTGTACACTTTCAGCCAGGCCAGTATTTTTAGCACCACATTCCCAATAGAGAATCTAATACACTCCAGCCGTACCGATAGTGGCTCACATTGGAAACTGGAACATGGCAGCCCTGGTGTGTAAGTGAGGAATTTTAGAGCGGCAGTAGAGAAAGAACTGGCCGCACTCACTTCTCCATGTGTGAATACTTAGTTTAGGAACAAAACTCTGGCAGAAGCAGGAACTTTACTGAAAAAAAGAAAAAAAAAAACTTGACGACATGACACAACTCAAACAAAACAAACCAGGTGCATCTCGGAATTTAAATGCTCCCTGTATTGTTGTGCAAGAGAAAAAAACTGGGAGGCATCACAAAGGTTACCACAGCAACTAGGCCGGGCTCCAGAGCTCCATACATCACCTACTTTGAGCCCGACAGCCGAAAACGGCTATGGTGCTTTGAATTGTCAATTAGAGTCATTAGAGGCGCAGATTAATATTGACTGATGCCATTAGATTCAATCTATCTCTATCGCTGCCCGCTCCTCTGAGACAGATGAACTTTTAAGGTTAATTAAAAAGGAGCAGTATGATGGTTTCCCATTTCAGCAACGCTGTGAGCAAAGAAAAACCTATTAATAATAACAACATGGATGACGACCAGACAGGGGAGAGCTCTGAATCTAAGCTTAAAGGTTAGGGCTGGTGTTGTTTTGTCTTATTTTTTATTTATTTATTTTTTAATCATGGGTAACAGATCAAAAAAAAAAAAAATCTAATGAAAGGACAAAAACCAACCATTAATTTATCCCACTAACAAGACAAGCAAAGTGGAAAGTGCTTTACGTAAGAAAAAGAAATACATTAGAGTGACATTTAAAAACAAAATAATAGTCTATTACAGTAAAGTTTCATTCTCGACATTGAAATTAGCAGCTCGGCACAACAATAACCAACTAAAGGTTCACTTGCTATCTGTTTCTGGATCTTTCAACCAGGTAACAAAGTCGTCACCAGAGGTGATTTCTAACATTAAGCCAGCAGGAACAAAAAGGCCTAAAAGTAATATGGATGAAATCATCAAAGCTAATGAGTTTGCACTGTCATCAAATCCATCTCCATGACAACTGAGCAGCGTGATACATTTGAAAGCTTGGGAGAACACGAGTTAGGGGACCTTGAGTTGGAATTTTGTCATAAGCAATTTAAGCAGTTTAAAATTAAATTCCAAACAAATCTAATGAAAAGGACAAAAAAGATTAGTATTAAAAATAGTCAATTTAATCAATCCAATTATTGCCTCTGTAGCAAGAGTCCGGACATTTCATTTGGTAATATATTCCACAGGCGACCAAGAACATTTGTCAGCAGGATTTGTTGCTGGTTCTGGTCTCTTCGGGCGATTTGTTGATAATCATTAAAGGATAAAATAACCCACAATTATCTTTTAACTGTTGGGCTTCCTATTAGATTTAGCCTTATTACAAAGGTTAATGTATGCAACCAGATGAGCCTGGATCCAGTGGATGACATCTAACAGTGATCTCATTCTGACTGTGACCAGACCAAAAATCAATCAGATGTAAAGGAAATCCATACAACTTGACCACATTCGAGAGAAAAAAAAAATCTGACCACGAGATGAAAATGACAGCTGACTTCTGTGACTTGCACAATTTCCATGTCACAATCTGACATAACCTTAAGCTGCAAACAAGGCCGCATAATTAGTAATAAGAGAAATGTATATGCAACACCAATGATGACATTTCGTTGTCCTGATCATAAATCCAGACAGATACCATCGCGAATGCCTGATGTAAATCATGCCTAGGTCACAAGATGGTCCTAAATTTAAATCAACTTCAACATGTACTCAACTATAACTCTGAAGTGTTGAGTGGTGTACATATCTATTCTATATTTCACTGCAGCTGCAAGCATAAACAGGCACTGTCGCTTCTGATCTTGTGAAGGAGGTGGATGTGGGTGAGAAGGATGGGGGGTACAGGTTGTTAGACTGATGGTGGATATTATCGCTGGGCCTCACAGAGAACTGAGGCCTCAATAAACATGCAAGAACACAAACACTCAGTGATTGCAACACTTCCCTTTTCAAGGTTTCGCTGTTCTGTTGTTGTCCAACCTGCGCTAAAACTAACCGCAGATCCACAAAATACCGAGGTCACCGAGATACATTCACTGTTCTGAGCTGACATGTGATGTAATCCACTTTAGGAAGGGTTGTAAAACCTAATCATTACACGGTTTTAAGGTATACTGTAAACACTGAAAACAACTTTTAATAACTCTCTCTCCTGAATTGGAATAATAAAAACATACTCCTGTTTTAAAGGCAATATGAAAGTCAAACAAGCAGGAATTCTCACGACTGTTTCAGCTCAAGGGCTATGTTTAATAAGTCAGCATACAAGCATTTAATTTTAAAAGGCTCTTGGCTGCAATTGGAGTTAATTAAGAGAGGCTTTCTATCTCTTCAGCTGCACAAGATTAGATATTGTAGCAGTCGGAAAGTGACATAACAACAACTCAGAGATACGGCCTTCTTGGGAAAGTGCTAAAGGGTCAAGGCTGTCCTCAACAGTATGGACTCCACTATAAATGTCTTGTAAGCAGACAGAGGGGTAAAGTGGTTTATTAAATGTGCCAGCTGGTAGGGGTGACATGGCAAGCACAGCCCATTAACAATATAACACAGTACAACGGACCAGGGAATAAAATTAACCCAAAGTAATTCGGGCTCTGGACTTTAAATAGAGTGCAATCGAGTAAAAGATGGAGCCTATAAAACCACAAAGTTCCCTCTTGGGATTGTGTGATGTGTATCCTGTGGAGAAATGGCTCTGGACCAAAGATCATTTGGCGATTCAGTTGCCCACCAGCTGCCCTCGCTTACACATTATTATCTTTGCTGGTTAGCAAAACAGTCTATTGTATACAAAAATAAAAATCAGAGGCCTATCATTTTTTTCTTCACTTTAAATTTAGGACATCTGTTAACTCTGAAAACCCAGTGAGACAGCAGGGTAAGCTGACACTAAAATGGCAAGTGTCCTGCTGAAACAACTAGTGTATGTGTCCGCTCATAGGCTGCATCAGAAGACATATCAGTCTTTTAAAAACCTTTAAGATTGTTTGGTCATTGTGACAGCGTTGGCAGTGGGGTAATCATTACCTCTAACGTGTGAGAGCACAATAACAAGCACATTTCCGTTAAACAGGAGCACGGTGTCAAGGGTAAAGATCTGACACAACAAGGCTTCCTTGTCAGGCGCCTGTGTGGCCGAAGTGAAAGAGTGCAGGTGTGCCCAATTACTCAATTTTCAAGCTGTATATAATATTCAAATGTGAACCTGTCAACCAGGATTAGGTCTTTGTTGAAGGTGACAAGTGCAAAAATCATTCTATTGTGTTCATGTCAAAAGCACTCATGACTTAGGTACTTGAGACAGCAGTGGCAGTGTGTATGTATTGTTTTGGAGTGTTTTTGGAGAGGCATTTGGGAGGTGACAGTTTCATCACCTTACAATTGCTTTCCTTGTCGGGAGGCGTAAATCACGAGCGGAAGGTCGTTGGATAGCTGCCCGCCCTCAAGACCTGCTCTGGCCAGAGTGGTACTCAACAAAAGGCTGCCGCTGGCTTAGTGGCAAGCCCCTGCTGTTTGACGCTCCTGATAAAGTGATGTGTTATCATGGCACAGCAATAAGGTGCAGTCTGACAACCAAACCACCTGAGACCTCAGCATACAACCTGAGGTGAACCAAGCTGAAAGTTAACCACAGCTTGTTCCTTTTATGCATTACCATTACGTTCAAGAAAACCCCAGGAAGTCATTAAACAACACTTTACTTTATTGCAATACCACTACAGAGTGTGTAGAGAGCTCAGCAGTCATTACTACATTATGATGGGTCACACCACACCCATCTTCAAACTCTGCCTTCATTTGATCTTAACTACACACCTGGAACATTTTGTGACTGCATCTTGCAGAGTTGTGATGCTATCGCGTTGACAACATCTATCCACAGACAGACAAATAAACACCTGCCAAAGTACTCAAAACTGCCTCTGTGGTAGTTCCTGTTACAGTGGGTGTCTCAAGTAGCACATTTTGCCATGATGACACACACACACACACAATGTGAAAACAATACCAGACACATGCTGTCACAGCTGGTAAAAATAAACCATATACCATAAATGAAAATTATAAGCTATAAACAATATTACTTGAAGTGCGAGAGGCCCAAAGACAGAGAGAGGCCCAAACTGGGGCTTGTTGAAAGTATGACATATGTAATAAAAGACACGCATGCATATGAATGAACTGGCTCCAACATTTTCAACTTTTAGTCGATGCTAAATAAATAAACATAATAATTAACACTGCCACTAAATATAAGCTTGTGTTACTGAGTGTTTTTTTCCCATCAGGCTGAGCTGAAGATTTCCTGACTTCAACACTGGTCAGTCCAGCTTATGAAATCGGCCAGTGTGAGGCCCAGGTTCCACTTTTCCCTTCTGTGGTTCACCCTCAAGTCTGAGAGGAGTGGGAGGATGAGGAGGGGGTGGCTGCAGTGCCATTACACAACTTGCTTTTGATTTATGTCTTAAATTCTCGCTCAAACTGGTTTGATGACTCTCCATTCACCCCCTAAAATCTGATGAAAGGTCTGTGCTCTTCTTTTCCTTCCGAACACCTCTTAAAATCCAACTACTGCCATGTACTATAGCACTATGAGTTTTAAAGCTACCAGGGGCAAAATACTGTACATATCGTGGACAAACTTTTTATACTGATCATAGGAGGCAGTTCTAAGACCTATACTGCAGCCAGCCACCAGGGTGGCAATGAAGATGTTCTGATGAATGAAACTGGTGGAAGCCATACTGACACTATCTCTACCAATCATAAGTTGTGTTATTGAACCCTGCGCAAAGAGCTTAGCAAATGAGAGTCGGATCGTCGATTCACAAATATGACTGGAGAGGTCTATGCTGTGTCCTTAGCATTCAGAAATCTAGAGCAGTGTGAAAGTACCCTCCAGAGACAAAATAGTCTGTAAAGGCTCTAATACTGCACATCGCACCATTGAGCCACTCTAAATCAATCACTGCAGCGAAATTCTTTCCCCACAACACCCGTAGAAAGAAAATTTTTCGCCATCTATTTTGATAACTGAGGAATCGTCGAGTTTCAAAATGCCAGAATGTTTTTAGGTTTTGGACGGTTGGTTGGATAAAACAAAACATTTAATGATGTCACCTGGTGCTGCAGGGTATTGTGACGAGCATCTGTCACTGCCCACTGAAAAACTAATCCATTAATCAAGAAAATAAAGGGCAGATTAACCGATTATGAAAATAATCAGCGGTTACAGTACTTCTTTGAAGCATTATTTTGGTACACAATCTGCTTTGATTTGGTTTAACCGTTTTACAGCTATTTTATATTCTGGAGTAAATTTAAAAAGTATAATACTCAAAACAAAGTAATGATACAAGGACTAAACACAAGCCATTGGTCTACCAAGGCAGCAAAGCCAAATATTATTTCAATACGTTATACAGTCTAGACAGTAAAGAAACCACACAGTTTTTTATATACAAATAATACCTATAAATCACAGCTGACCACAACTGACGCATACGCTTAGATAAAAAAAAATTACATCATTTCCTGATATATGGGAAAATATGTGGGTACGTTTACCAGACTTGTCTCTGCTGTTGTCATTTTTAAAATGCACACTTACTGTACAGCAGTCTAAACAAGCAAGTAGTCCCACAGGTTTGCTTAACATTTTCCCATAAGTATAACCAATATTTGCTTAAAATGAAAGATTCCAACAGTGTAAGACAGTGAGTGCATGCAGTCACGGTTGTGTTTGAGAAACGTGAAAATGTCTCCGGGTGATTACAAACATGTTCATTCATTCCTGTCACCCGGGCTTGTTGGCTGGTGAATATAAAGGGATTGTCAGGAGCTGTAAAGAGGGCTTATTGTTACATTCCTGCACTGACCACAGCCATAAAGCCATTCTGATCTGCAATAACGGCCAAATAATTCTGTTAAATTTTCAGACTACTTACTTATTTGGGACAAAACATTTTGTTTACAGTTCCTGCAGACTCAAATAGCCGATAAGTGTTAACCTTTGTCCCTTCAATACAGTGACTGTCTACAACTTGCTGCCTACGTGAATTTATCAAATAACCACTAACAGAACAACAACAACAAAAAAATTATTACAATACTGCAGCAGTGTGGCTAATATATTTATGGTATTTCTCAGCAGGTTATTTTTATTTATTTACTTATTTTTTTTTGGGGGGGGGGGGTCCATTGGAATTTGTATGTAACTTAGACTTTGTGTGTAGTGGCACACAAATAAATATTAATTATTTTGGGTCCTAAACGCCTATGGATCTCTATCAAATTATAAAAACATAAATTAATTCAACCATTTCTCCATCATCTTGGCACAAGTAAGGACTACGGTAATATTCAGTGTTAAGCCCCTCACCTGCAACAGACAGAAAACTCCGCAGTATTTGACAGACTTATTTTTTTTTAATCAAATGTGAGTGTGTGTGTCTGTAGTTTACCATTTTCCTTAGTGCATTGCAGAATTTATGTTTTCTTAACAAGCAGTTGTTCAGTGCAGGCAGCCACTTATTGAGAGAAGTTTACGCAATTGAAATGGCTAATGTTATCAAAGGTAAAAATGTGATAATCGGTGTTACTTACTCTCTCCAGTCGCTCGATGACAGCTCATCACGAGGCAGACAGCGGTCAAAACAAAACACAAAGTCCGGAGACACATCACTGACTCGGGATAAGACACCGTCCAGCACCAGTCCGGGTTAAATACACAATAATCCTTGGCCAAGAGAACAGTTCAAACTGGAGGAAAAAACGCTTCAGGAAACTGGTTTTGTTTTGCGGCGTGGGCCAACAGGTAAACAAAAATAAATACAAGACATCCCGGAAGATGGGCGGAGGATCGAGTCCAACGTGTTCAGTCAAACACAAGCTAGCGCTGCTACTGCTGCTAAAGTTAGCCACCTCATTGAAACGCACAGTCAACAAACACAAGCATGGGACGCGAGTGCTCCTTTTGTGCCTTTAAATGCATTGGCAAGCTAAATTGACCGGGTCGAGTTTGTCCGTGTAGGGAAAACGAGCAAAATAAAAAAAAAATTACTTGTTAGCCGAGCACAAGCTAACGTTGGTGCTAGCGGTTGAGCTAGCCACAGCTAGCCACCTAGCCTGGCTCCACCACTCCAGTCCAGGCCACAAGATAAGTTTGCGCTGCTTTTCTCCAACCCTCTCAATTAATTTCAATTTACAGAAATCTGACGCATGCCCACACTGGTGTCGTGCATCGTCTTAAAACAAATTAAATTTAAAAAAAAAAACATCAAGAACAACAAAAGCTGCAAACGTGGAAATCTGTGTAAAAGCGACCCTTAACTTAATTCGGAGGGTTTTAGGAGCCGTTTGCTGCTGACTCGCTCGGTTGTGGCATGCGTGGCGTAACGTTAGCGTGTCTTTCGTAAAAATCCTCTCAAGTCCTCCAGCGAGCGTGAAACATTGCAGGTGACTTGTTTTGTTTTGTTTTGGTTTTTTTTGCTAGTGAAATCAGGTGTTTCTCTGTCGGGCAGCTTGCTCGCTCCAAAGCGACAACTCTTTCTCAGCCAGTGCAGAGATTTCGGTGAGACTCTCTGGAAAGCTGACAGACTTCGTCGTGGCTCAGCAGCACTCCGCTCTCCTTTTTTTCTCCTCTTTTTTAAAATATTTTTTTTACTTAGAAATAAAAAAACAAAAAACAAAAAAAACCAAATATGCTCCAAGTTGTGTTTATTCTCCGCACAGCTGTCTGGTACGACGACTAAGCCAAAATCTAAATGAGAGAAAAGTAGGCGAGATAAAGTTTTCTAGTTATTTTTTTTTTCCTTTTTCTTCTTCCACAGACAGAGGTAGATTGTACAGTCTCCCAGGTCCTGTAGGATCCCCTTCTTCCCAGCCTCTCCGCCAGTAAACAAACCCTGCCAGTGAGCCAGATGGGCTTCTGGGGAAATACGGACTGGAGCTTATTGGATTACACAACAAACTGATCCCAGTGTCAGGTGGTAAAAAGTAATACAGTTACTCCTACCAGTAATTTGTAATGGAAAGCCAAGTCATTTTATTTTCATAGAACACATTCGAAAAAAAATAACTAAGGTTGACCAAAGGGATTTAAAGAGAGATTAAATTATGGGATTACTGCATTGATGACTACAGTCAGACAAAGACACGGGAATGATCGATAAAAACACAGACATGAGTAAGAGGATAGAAGTAAGTAAAAAAACAAAAACAACAACAACAACATAGAATATCTGGATAAAATCTTAACATAAACAGCATTGCACAAACAATAAATAAAAGCCAGAGTGGGGTCTTCATGGTGACAGTTAATGATGGGTTTTAAAGATATCAGAGGAGGGGGAAGGTCTAATTGTTAGTGGCAAACTATTACACAATTAAAAGCCAGCAGCTGAAAATGCTCCATCACCTTTGGTTTTTCAATGGCTGCGCAGAATAGATAGATGTAACGTAGCCAGTGAGGAGAGGCCAGTACAGGGGAGATGTGGTCTCCCCTCTTGATACCAGTGAGTAGTCTTGCTGCTGCATTGTGAACCAGCTGCAGGCGATATGGGGCTGACCGACTGATCTCTAACTGTAGTTCTCTTTATGTAGTTGGGGTAAGAGGGAAATTAAGCATGAACTATAATCTCCAAATCTTTAAAGGACGGGAACTGTTTTGATTTTGCAAATGATCCAAGATGGAATAAGCCAGTGGCAACAGCAGAGTCGATTTGTTTATCAGATTTTAAATCTGAATCAAGAATAGATTTCTAGTGTGGGACATTCAGCGACAGAGGCCTGAGGGCATTGATTGTTGTCTGCAGGGCCAAATTTATTCTAATTTATAAAGACCGCTTATATCCGTTTCAGAGGGATGCTGATTATTTAAAATAATATACATCTACAGATGCATTATGCAAGTTTATATATATATAGCTCTTCTCAACAAGACAATTCAGAGTGTTTTCCATTAAGCATAAAATCCATCAAGAAAAGAAACACAAGATAAAAAAGATTAAAACAGATGCTTATGCTTTAATAGGATTTAAGAAAGTAAAATAAAATAAAATAGTAATAAAAATTAAAGTTTATTCATTTAATTTTTATTTAACAGGGGCAATACATAATACATTTATTGTACCAAATATTAATAAAAGCTAATTTTATGTAGTAATACGTAGTCCCCGGGGGAGGGAAAAAAAGATACTAGTGCTGCAACTAATGAATATTTTCTTTACCAAATAATGTGCAAATTATTCCTCAATGAATTGTTTATAATAATAATAATAATAATAATAATAACAATAATACATTATTATTTAAGTATTTGAGGACAGTCATATTTGCAGTCTGAAACACTGTTGTCCTCTTTTTATTAACATTTAATTATAATAATAATAGTCATTATAAGAATATGTTACATTAGATATTTAACTAATGTTAAAACTAATCCAAATAAATTTGTTTTGGGTTTCTACAGTCAATAATTTCAGTTAAACTTGATTCAAGTCAAACAGACTGTTTAGGGATCATTAACATAATAACATAATTATTCATGGCTCACTGCTCTGATTGGCCCTCAGTATTCCTACACCCCTCCCCTGAAAGTCAAAGCAGCCATGAAATACTGTAACACAATCATTCTGTCAAATTTCTCCTTCACATTTTGCAATTTTGCAAGTTCTTTCTTGCATAAACACACATGCACTTAAGAGACAGTAACTGTGATTTTGTCACTTGTACACAGACTGATTTGGCAGCTACTTTCCCTCCAATTTAAGTCAAGATCAGATGGTATTGAGGAAAGTACCCAATGGAGCCAATCTAAAAATCCTTCTATAATTTTTATCCTTATAAAAAGCAAAGAGTGGCTTTATTTGGCCAGGTTTGGTCCAACTGTTCATGTTTGAAAATTAAGAAGATTCCCTGTTATTTTAGGAAGCTGAGGGGAAAAGAGGACAAAGGAAACTCCTTGTATGATTCAACCATTGTTTAAAAAGAGAACTTGATTCTCCTTTTGATCCTGCGTTCTCAGTCTCTGACAGACTAATGAAAAAACATCACGATTACGTATTTCACACTGTGTGAGCTTTCAGAGGCTGAAAATGTCTGAGATTGTTCTTCCCGGCATGTTTGTGAACAACCTCAGTTTCACAATGCCATCTCTGTCACAACTGCTAATTCACTACCTGTTTACATCCTCCATGAAATCAGCAGCATGTTTGGTGCAAGACAATCATGTCCTGTGTTTATTGTACTAAAATAGATTTTACTGGAACACTAAAAAGCTGCTCTTACGGGATTTCTGTGGCAGCTGTTTCTCTGACTGGCACTTTCAATCATCAGTTTATTGTGAAATATTCACTGGCTGAGATTTGTCTGTAGAACGGGCAGGTGGTGTGAATGTGCGCCAACCACTATCCGCAACTGATGCAGGCACTGATTCAGATTCAGATTCTGATTCACCCCTTCAGAGAAACAGGAAACAGGAGAGCAGCTCATCAGCACTTGATAATAAGAGTTTTTTACCACAGTGAGTGATGGTGGAAGGAAAACTGCAGCAACAGGGTCGGGAGGCGATGCTCGCCAATGCCTTTCAACAAGCACCACTTACAGGCCGACAAGAGGGGGAGAAAGATCGGCAACGGCACAAGAGTAATTAGCTACTGAGCCGATTGGACCATCATGCAATACAGGAACATCTTGCATTATAGAGGAAGTAGAGCTAAATTGCACCGCTGTGAATTCTATATCTTAAGCATAATCCTACATTGAGTGTGCAGTCTGTAGGAATGAGGTCCTATAATGAGATTAAAGCCTATAGTGAGTGACTGGATAAAGCCATGTCCCACTTCCTATCCATGAGCTATGCACGGTTTTACGCTAACAGTGAGTAACTATTGTTTATTACTCAATCAACAACAAATATCATGAATGAGAAGTTTGGATTTGATCTGGTTTTCTTTTTTTCTTTTTTTTTTAGCGGTTTGTACCTTTAATGAATCTAAAAACAAAAAAGAAAATAGAACAGAGAGGAAAGATAGAACCATGACTAGACAGTACTATAGTATATATATTTACTGTACTACACTGTACATTAGTGTTAGTCAGATGGATATTCCGTATAAGCTGTACAGTAAAGAGTAGGATTGTCCATGGATATTAAATAAAATCAAAGCAGTAAAAAAGCCGTTCAAAACTGTCTGAACTTCCTCACGTCTTTTAGCAAAGCACGGTACATACCCTGCTTTGCTATTTTGGTCAAATTAGGACCATTATGGCTTAGAACTATTGATGTGTTTTTCAGGCTCAGATGAACAAATAAACAAATGAGTCATAAACACATGATCTGAATGCTGACAGTGTGACCTGTTGCCTGGGACTAAAAAGAGGTTGTTTTTTGAGATGTGACTTCTAATCCTGACAACCTCCTAATTCTGACCTCTCCTGGGGGCCGGGGTCAGGACAAACTGTTGAGAGTGGAGCAGTCCCATTGTGCTGTGGCCGCAGTGTCTCAGTGCCTGTCAGTGTGGCTCAGGTGAATGGTGGGGAGGGGGGGGGGGGGTCAGGCTGGCTGCTTAAGTCAATCAGCAAGAGGCAGGTAGTGTCTAACAATGGTCTGGTGTTTTTAATCTTCTTTAACCACAGACACAGAGAGTTTATTAGATATTTGATTCAGGGATGGTTGCTAATTTCTCATAACGACTTAAAGGAACATAACAGTGGCTTTTCATGTTCTGCTCGTTTGCCACAAATCTTGTATACTTTACTAAGTGGTGGAAAGAGTTTTCAACAAAGTAAAAATAGCAAAAGCACAGTGTGAAAGTACTTCTAGTTGAGAAGTACTTTAGAAAGCGCAGCATTTCCCTCTGATTTGGAGTGGTAGCATGAAAATAAAATACTCATGTATCTCAAATTTATACTTTAGTACCATACTAAGTACAGTACTTGGGTAAATGTAGTGACTTTAAATCACAGCTAACCAGCTCGCAAAACTCAGTATCAATTGGTTTCCATTCATTTCTGTGAGATATGCAAATCAACTATCAGGCTCGTTAATCTTGAGTCGACAGAACATCATACGTTTATTATTGTCAGACAGGAATTATTGTTAATTCAGTACAGACTTTTAAAAACAATTTGCATTAAAGTTGTGTGTCACTGTGCAGCAATAATGTGACAATGGCAGACATTACGGACTTGATTTTCAGTGCGACAGCTTTCTGGACTCAAGAACATGTTTCACGCTGCACAAAAATGAGTGGAAGTCAGTGGCTTCCTGGAAGAGCACAGAAAACACTGCAAAAAATCTGTACACTAGAAAACTGTCAGAAAATCTGTACACATGATTTACAATTAAGGAGCTGATATGCTCTTCTCTCTTTAAACCCACCAACAAATCATATACTGAGTGATTTAAATAATTGGTAACCATTTTCCAAAGCCTTCGTGTTTAGATTTTTCCTGCTGGCATTGTTTTCCATCAATTAAATTAGTAGAAAAAGTATGAAAGTATGAAAATCACTTGTTGAGACTTGAAACTGATTCACATAATTCCTTAGTTCTTGGTTTCCTGTCACTGTGACTTGTAGTTATGTTGTGTGGTAAAGCTGTTTGTGGCATGAACTCTTCCTTTTTGGTGCCTTCAAGGAAGCTTCAACATCCGATATTTACATGTTGGCTGTCGAAAAGCATTGCTTCCACAAGCTATGTTGTCGGGAAATCAGACCTGAACAATAAGCAAACATGAATGTCCTGGAAAGGACTAGGAATTTGGCACTGGCATCAAAAAGGCTGCAGTTCAGCCGCCCATTCTTAATTAGTTTACAAGAGAAAAACAAGGTAAAACAACCAGACATGACAACAGAAACAGTACAGGCTAGACAATAATTTCTTTTATCATCGATATGTTTAATATAATTCAAGTAACACATCAACATATCAACATATACAGGGCAACATTTCCGTTTCAGTTTCTGGCCACCTGACAAAAACAGTGTTCATTGACATTTTAGCTCTGGTTTGGTCTGCACCAATGGTGAAGAATAGGGTATGTCTGTTAATCATCATCATTTGAAGTCCTAAGGACTCTACACCTGCTCACTTTACAGTGGCTTTGCAAGTTTCACAGTTTTCTATAAAATGCTACCTTATGGTTCCACTGTTGGACATTTAGGTGCAACTATATAGTGAACTAATGTTACACTCAGAACTCAGACACTCAAATAAAATGGTTGACAGTAAACATTGTACACTGTATCGTAAACAGGGGGTGATTCTAGACAGTCTCGTTTTTGAGATTCTGAGTTTTCTTTGGCAGCAAGTGGCAAATGTTTCCTGCCCTTTGGTGCAGGACAGGTAGCATTCAGTGGGTTTTTTTCTAAGCTGCTTGCTGCCGCTGCTGGAAATAGAGTTGAGTATCTGAGTGGTCACCCTGAACCATACACTAAATGTACCCCAAAATCAAAACAATAAGCTAAATGAGGCTAAAACTGTCAGTAGATGCAAAGAACGGTAATTCTTCATGGGTTTATCGCTACAAGTGATTGCTTTCACATTACAAGCATTCATTTGATTCAGTGTCAATAAAAAAATACTGATTAACGAAGCTTTAAAGCACCTTAAAGTTAAAGCAAGATAATAGTTTTGGTGAAGATGTTACCCTCATCGAAATCATTCCTGAGGCTTTGGAGCTTAATAACAAAGGTGTGGTGACCTTGAGGTTTCAAATTTGACTTCAGTACCTCTGGGTACTTGAATACGTCTACCTGAGGATCTCAAGCTATGATGAGGCACATAGGGAATTTTGTGTGGACGACATGTGTGGAAAATGGTTGGAAGCAATAAAAATTACACATGATTTGGGGTTAATAGCCTCACAGATGAAAAACCCACCAATGTAGTAGTTAAGCTGTCACTCAGAGCACAGGGGTGCTAGTTTATATGTATCTCTCAGTAAAGACATAAATCTGTTGGAAATGATCACCTCACTGCAGGGAGGGATTAAAGTGCGCTTACATAAAAGCCTGAAGCTGCACCTTCTGCTGTCTACAGCAGTACTAATAACAGCCACATACCACCATGCAACCTTTACCTTATTCCAACATATAGGTATGTAGGTAGCACCCTGTTTAAATATGACAGAAAAAACAGCAGGGTCAGGGTTCAGAATGATAAGGCTGACTCAATCTGTTATTGTGAACATACTGTGACATACTGGGGTTATTACTGTCAGTCTACAGTATCTATAAGAGGAGTGGGAGATATGCAAGAGGTAAGGACACAGAGTTTAAAAAAATGTTCAAACTTCTTCCTTGGAGGAAGAAGTCAGGGTTTGGTCGAGACTTGGTGTGTGAAGAAGCTCGGAGGCCCACACATATCCCTGAGTTAATCGTCAACGACATGTGCCAGGAAGTCATATGAGGAAACATTGGTGGTCTGCATATAGAACATGGGAAAGCAGGCATTGTGGCAGAGGTTAGTGACAAACCAAGGTTCACACAGACCTGTTTGACTGCAAGAACAATGAGGTTCACACATGATTCATCCCAGGGCTCTTCCTAGACGCCAGCATGCTACACTTCTCCACCGCAGGAAAAGATGCTGCCGTGTGTCAGGGCTGAGTGGGACATCCACCACTGGGCCCACTTCCCTTTCCCAGTGCGTCTGCGGAGCTTGAGGTGTACTGCTCTAAAGAAAGAGTTCTTCCTGCTGCCATTTCCAGTGTTTGCAGAAACAATACTTTAAGTTTTGAGGCAGGGCTTGATGGATGCACTCGCTCTCTGAGGTTAATGGACACTCACATTTATAGTAACGGTGCTGTGGATTGCGTATGGCCTCCAGCCAAGTCCAGGAGGCCAGTTTTCAAACATGTAAGCACTCTTCCAGTCTCGTGCACCTAAGTGAAGCCTGGAAAGTAAATGTGCAATGACAGCGACTCTGCATCACAATACATTCCAGCAGCTCCCCCAAATAGTCACATGGCCCCTTTTCATCGCCAACACGAGCACAAAAACGACAGGGAAACACTAGAGGGGCTCTCGTGCTCACACTTATGTCTTGGAAGTGATCTGAACAGCTAGTTTCTCTAAAGCGCTGGGTAAAGTTGCTCTTGTTAAAACATGCCCAATGCTTTTGCTGCCGGAGAGCTGTTAATCCTGACAAGGCTGTGTGCCTCTAATTCCTGGAAAGCTGGAACCTGCCGTTTGTTGATGTGCTGTGCAGCTACAGTCACTGGAGGCTGCAGGTTAAAGCATTCCCTTTCCTTTTTCAGCGCCATGATTGTTTTACCAGGTGAAAAGTTAGATGTCAAATGTGGCTACAAGTCCTCACGTGTGGAGGAAAGTAAAATCATAGTGAGATATAAAATAGTAGCGAGGCGGTTGTGTGTCTCACACCGTCGACTGCACTCACCGAAGCCCACATGCCACCGTATTGACAGCAGTTGGTGATTATGGATGCTCGATAAGAGACACCATTGTGCTGATGAGTCCATCGTAACTAAATCCACAGCAGTGCACAGTGTTGTTAAAGGGCTTGCAGGTAACAATGGGTATGGATTATGGTTAAGAGCCTTATTATTATCTCTTCTATCCCAGGTTAAGACCACAAAACACCTGCTGCTCCACTTGAAAACTTTTGCATACATCATCATATTCCAGCAGAGAGAAGGAAACACGAGTGAGGCAGACTACTCAGGCGTGCTTAAAGATTAGTCTCTAAATGTAAAAGGAAATGTCCCATTACATAGAGAGTGGCTGATAAGTCCTCACTTTTTGTGTAGGTAAAGTCATCTCTTGAATGCAAGAGCGAGAGGGTTGTGAAAAAACCATCGATCTCACGTAGGAGCGTGTCAGCACATGGAAAAAGTGTGACGACTGAGAAGTAATGAACAGGGATTTGTGGAAACTGCATTGTGCAAAGCTCCCCTGCTGCAGATGACATAAAAATATAAATAAGAGTCACAATTTTGTCAACATCAAGGTAAGAGATTAATCCACAATTCACCATCATTTGCATCAAGTTTAATTTCTGAATGAAGCAAACAGAAGCAAACAACTTATAAATGAGTGAATGAACTCCTCTTTAAAATTAAAAATGAATGATTTCGCTCTCAGGTTAAATTGTGGAGCCTCGTCAAGCAGCAGCTAACAGTTTAAAATAAAACCAGTCGCTTTAACTCTTGACCAGGTCAATCCCCAATGTATTGATACTAACAGTACTAGTGGCATTAGGATCAATAGTCAAAAAGAGAACAAAAAGGATCTTTTACATGTTAGATCATACAAATTAATTATTAAACATTACTGCACAGGCAGCAGAAAATTAATGAATAGGTGAATGGATTAACAAGCAAAAAAAAAAAAGACTAACTTACTTGAGGTGCACATAGGAATTTTACGTACGGTCACAGGTCTGAAACAATAGTGGAGATTTTCCAGACAGCTCCTGCAAAAGTCTTACACAAAAACATTTAACTACAATGGCATTCAGTGAAGCACGTACGTCCGAACCAAGGCCAGTGTTAAACAGCACATACCAGAGCTCAGAGACAAAAATTCAAATTCATAGTAAATGATCCGAATCTGCCCCAGACTGTAACGGGTTCTTCCCTGGCTCATTGTCCCGACCCTACACCAAAATCGGTGCAATCCTGCTGACAAAAATAAACAAATCAACAAACACAGGTGAAAACATAACCTCCTTGGCGGAGGTAACTAACATTACTGCCTGCGGCAGGCTGCAGAAAACATTTAAGACCTTTACAAATTGCAATTCGGACTTAATACCTTTGAAGGCTTTTTGTGAGGCAACTGAAATCAGTGCTTTTTAAAACCTGCAAACACCCTGGACAGATTTTACTACTGCCTTCATGTGCTTTTAATAAAGAAAGGCTCAGGCTGCAGAAAGTAAATGAGCTTGCATTAATAACAGCTGAGTAAATTGTATACAGTGTGTAAATGAAGGCAAGCATTAGAGCCGCAATAGAACTCTGAGTGACAGGATTACTACACAACAAAGCAGCAAAGTTAGAGCATTAGATTAAACCTTGGTATAGTGAACAGTAAATAAAAGATAAAAGGAGTACTGTTTATAATGGGATCTAATGGGATTCAGGAGCCATTAGATTTAGGATCCTTGTTTTAAATACAATAGTCCAAAGATTATCACTTGGTTATTTGCCGAGACACACCCTGATCCCTCAGTTAGCTTTGGCGCAAACATGTGGTGCACACCCCAAAACTCACAGAGGCAAACTCAAACATTTCATTGTACAATAAACCTTTAATAAATAGTTTGTCATTAGTTTCCCATATTTACATAATAACCACCATTTACTTATGTTGCCATACTCATTTCTTGGCTAAATTTAGGCACACAGAGAGGGGATTCAGGCCACAAACCACATTGTACTAAAAACAGGAGTGGCTAGCAGGTAAGTCTTGAGAAATATATAATAATAATTGCACCATACAACCAAATAGACCAAGAGGTGGCCATCTCCTTGAGCAATAAATATATACATTTACTGTACGTACAGGTGATTTTTGTACAATTACAGTCATCTGCGTGTAAGCTGGACGAGTGCACATGGGGCTGGTGCAGAATCTTACCAATTTATGCAGGATCTGAATTTAGTGTGTTGGTCCAATAACTGATAAATAAAAAAAAAAAAAAAAAGATATTCAGAGATTAAATCAACAATAACAGGCTCCTGTTAAGCAACACCCCCTCTGAAATAATAAAACAATGTGACAAGTTAAGTCAGAATTTTGAGGTTCTAGTATGGCCAACAAGTACAGCTTGGCTTCGAACATTCTGTGACTTTGAGCTTATCAAATGTAATTCACCAACAGTGAAATGCTTGTTATTAAATGAAGACCAAGACTGAAAACACAGATGGACATTCGTTAATTTACCATCTAGCCACAATGTTGAAAAAGATTCCTAGAAATGACTGCAGTTTTAAAAGTGTGTGTGTGTATATATATATATATATATATATATATATATATATACACACACACACACACACATATACAAATGTATATATAAAAATAATAGCATTAAAACGTAAATCTTTAGCCAAAGAAATTAAGACAAGAGAAAACAAAAAAAAAAAAAAAAAAAAATCCAAATCACTCAAGCACACGTACACACACAGTATGAAAAAGCAAACCAAAAAAAATTTGGCACAAAATATATGACGCACATTTCACTTCAGAATGTTAAACAGCGTGAAACCCACCATTAGCTACTAATCCAAATCAGGTTGGAATTTGGTTATTTAAATCCACTTGAGGCATTTATAAATTACCTGTTCAAAACAAATTTACCAGTTGTTAACACAGTATGTGAACAAAGTCAACACAGTGTCACTGATGTGAAGAAAGAAAACCAGGCACAGCCAGAGTTGTCCAGTTACAGAGCTGTGGTTTATGTTCAGCCTGAGACACCTGTTGGCAAGAAAAGTTAACAGCAGCAGTTTACAGCAGATACAGGATTGTAAGAGGAATGTTGATGACCCCCCCATCTACGGACAAAAAAACCCACCTGAAAACACAACTATCAGACACTGAATGTTGCTGATGCGTTTTTAAATATACATATATCCATTTTATATTTTTATATGATGTTATATTTGTAACCTAAAAAAAACAACTCAAAAACACTGGCTTTTAAAAAGAATCCTCTGTTAAAATTTAAGCAGAATTTCCTTCCTTCGCCTGCATGTGTGTGTGTCTGTGGGAGGGGGCACCAACATTTCTTCATCTTCTGGTTTGAACTGCTGCTGCTGCTAATTTCTGTCCTATAGGTGGTAAAGGTGATGTATGGAGCCGGTTTGACAATGATCAACAGCCCCCCCTAGTGGAGCGTCTTCACCATGTCACATGCTCATTTGTGAGTTACGAGCCAAGTTCCAAGAACTGCTTCACATCCACATTTTCTACCATCTGTTGTTAGTTATTGTCTGAGAGATGTGCTGTGCCTTGTAATGACTGTTTGTATGGCATCTTAAATGTCAGGGATTACATGAAATCGTTTCATAGTTAATATCCGATTACCCCTGTCGAAATCTTTATCCACCACATTACATCACACTAAACCTTTAAGTTTTCCACTGCGGCAGCATCACTGATATTTTGTTTAACCTAATGATATTAATTCAAAGTCTCCGTTTTAACAGTCAGTGCCAACACCGACATGTTGATCTAGCTCCTAATGGTCCAGAGGCTTTAAAAATAAAACCACGGTTCTGTGAGCCTTAACCCTGTCAGTGATAAATGTAAGCAAACTAAGTAACAGGAAGGACATGAAAACAAAGGAATAAAGAGTGTGTAACGGCTCCGATGGGAGCGATAGCGTAAGATTACAGAGCCTTCTCAGACCTCAGTCTTCATACAGGTTACGTAATGTCTATTTATATATATTTATCTTAAGTCACTTCAAGGCAACATTTGTTTCTTGAATAAAAACTTGAAGCACAACTAGCCTTCAGTTTGAACAGAGAAAAATATACAACCCAAACTGTACTACTAATCTAGAGAATGGCAAGTAAACATTGAAAAACAGTTTCAGCTAATAAAGTGGTCTCAGTTGCACACTCCTCTCTGTAAGAAGTGTGACATTTAAACAAAGTGTGGTCTTACGAAGCCTGTTATACGTGAACCGGTAGACCCGTCCTAACTGAAATTAGGCAGTGCCTCTCCAACACTGGTTTGCAGAGACTCCTCTCACATGTACGCAGCTGCTGTGCTTCCCTGCTGTGCATACGGAGGAAAAACTGTGATCCCTTCTCGGATGCTTTAACGGAGCTGTAGTCGCACAGAAGTTAACCTGTGAAAGATCATTAGACAAGTGCTCAACTAACTGTTTGTTACACTTTCGTTGGACAAACAGACAAAGTTGCCACTTGACTGGCTACAGAGGAATATGAAGAATCACACGGGGATTTAGTAACATTTGAGACATACCCCACTCGCACTCTAAACCAAACCACTTCGGTTCTGTTTTGCACCAGGAGGCGGGCGAACCACTGTATGCTCCGCTCTGTATGCTTCACTCTGCTCTATACAAACCAAGGATTAGAGTCCAGCTCAGCCAAGTCACACACACACCTGTCCACTGCAGCCCAGAAAATACTCAACACACTCTCCTCATACAGGGTCTTTAGAGAGTCCTCATAATACCCTGCTTTTAAAAAAAGAAAAAGGGGCTGCTGAGGAACGAGTGCCCACTTTTGTGCTGTGGACACAAACACACAAACACAAACACCTCTTCACAGCACTCGAGTCTGAGGTGTGCCTGAGGTGTGAGTGTGTCCATGTGGTAAAATGTGTGTATCGGTCCATGTGTGCAGGGGTTTTGGGGTAGAGTGAGGGTGTCTTCCCCCCTTAGCTGAGGTTATACACTGCTGTCCTCCAGCAGAGGCTCCTTGCCCTCTGCCCCGCTGCCCTGGGGGCTGTGGGAGTGACTCTGTGCCCCGTTGCTGTGCTTCTTATAGGCGCCGGGCCTCATGCCAGGCCCCGTGTGCTCCGGGATAAACAGGGCGACCAGTAGAGACAGCAGCACTGAACATGCACCAAACAGGAAGGGAGGACCTGGGATGATGGCACTCTGAGGAGGGGACAAGAAATGTTTAGTTAAAGTACAAATACCATACGTGTAACAAATTTGTATTGTGTAAATAATTTAAACACCATTTTCCATTAACGTTCACCTCATCAGTGGGGTTGGCCATGTTGGGTTTGGCACCTTTCTCAGAGCCATCTGAGTCGGTCAGCTCCACGTGGAACAAGTAGAAGACGAAACCATAAAGAGCAGGACCCAAACCATTACAGAGGCCCCGAATTCCCGTAATCATCCCCTGGACAACACCTACAGACAGACAGGTAACAACCACAGATTATTCAATCTGAGTAAGGATTATTGTTATTATTTGTCAGGCAATAAATACACAACAACACAAGTATTATTAAGCACTGACGCCCGCTATGGCAACACATGGAAACACGATTTTAACATTAACCGAGCTGGTCAGTGATTTTAATCCAGTTCCAGGAAACATATGTGGATCATTTTTCATCCCCATCCCGGTAATAATTACAGCTGCAATAACCCGCTGGTTTTCAGCAAACTCAGAGCAACGTCCCTGTATTTTAAAGATAAGACTTTATTGATCCCACAGCGGGGAAATTTACCTGTTAGGCAGCTCACAAGAAAAACAGTAAAAAAAAGGATAAAGTGCAGAAAAACAAGAAGTGTGAATGCAATTCAAGTACAAAAATGTGGATATATTACGTTTTACGTTACGTCAATGTGAAATCTAATTTCTTTTCTTTCTTGTTTTTTTTTTTTTTCAAAAACGGAGGAAGTAAAAAATGTTTTTGATAATCAGACAGAAACATGTAAACACCAGCATGTAGGTCTATCTAGGTTGATCCTGAAGATGGAGTCCCATTGGGCCTGGCTGGCTTGTGGGACTCCCGAGGCAGCTGAAGGGTACCGGCAGGCCAAGAGTGCTACAGCCCAGGCGGTTGTGCAGTTCTGTTCACAATTTTTATGGATAGAATTTCGAGGCGCAGCCCAGAAATTTACTATGGTAAAAAATCCGTCCAAAAGGATGTGTCAAATTACCGAGGAGCACAGTGAATATTTTATTCCCCTGATTAGATATTTGATAATGATAATTTAAGCAGTAATTAAACTAAGTTCTGACACAGCTGTTTACCTGGCGATATCAAACACAGATGCATGCTTATCATTTAAAACAGAAAAAGAGGTGTTACATGAAAACAATTTTTATTCTCCTCAATTTGAGATATTGAGAAAATACTGTTTAGAAATCATATTGACAGCGATTCCCAGCCCGACAAACCTGTGCCAGGAAACTCACCTTGTTGGTCAGGGTCTGCGTTACGGGACACTATGGCGCTGATGGCAGGGAAAGTGATGCTGGACATGGCTGCAACAGCTCCAGCTGCCCATATCATCCTACAAACAACAACACACATTTGTTATGGATACAAACAACATTTTATTTAAACTTTTAAAAACTGGATTTATACATGTCCTTGAATTTGAGTTAAAGGTCGTTAAGCCTATTATAGTTGAAGCCTTAAGCTTAAAAATGAACTATCTGAATGAATAATAAGCAGCGACTGAGCCTCCAAAGTTCAAAATGTCAAATGGCAAAGCTAGTCTTAGATTAAGCCATACTTCCTATTCCATTTTGTAAAACAAGCTGTTTTTTTGCCCTTTTTGTGAACATGGAAAGAATTCTCACCCCGATCTGACCTTTATTTAACCCAATTTCCAGCGTACTGACCAAGGCACAGAGGAATAACAAGCAGACATGTTGGGAATGTTTTCTTTCAGAATCAATAGATAATATGGCTGCCCTGCCTTTGCCCTCCAGGCCAAAACAGCAAGTGAAACTGATGAAGCTGTTTTGATCTGACTTCAAGAGAAATGAAACTGATCATGTGACCTGTGTCAGTGGGTGGTGGTTGTTTGGTAAAAGCCGAGCTCCCTTTTATTTTAAACGAACACACATGATTATTATGATTATTATACCAGTGATTGTTCCTTTCATGCAAGCATGTTTTATCTAACAATAATATTTAATGAACATTAAGGCAAAGACAACAAATTACAATAAAAGCCAAAGGCTGAAGCTCTCAGATGTTTTTTTTATGTTTCTATCTGTTTCAAAGTCTGAGAAATAAAAGTTTTGGTGAATGTTGACATTTCTGTCTGTTTTTCAGAAAACCCTGGGGTTTTAGGAGGTTGTTTTCAAACAATGCTGAGGTGCTTAATGCTTTTTAGAGGGCACTTTAGGTCTTAATGGGTTAAAGAGTCTCAGTTATCAGATTACATGGTCACCACCTGGCCGGTGACAGTACCATTGATTATGGCTTTGCTCACCCCTAGTGGCATGTCAGGGGATTACAACGACAGCAGTGGACAACTCTGGTGCAAAAAATACAGTGAAATGCAGTAGTTTAACAATTCAAAATTTTAAATCAAATTCAGTTGCAAAATCAACAATATCATCTGTTCCTGTTTACTGGGGAATGGGCCTGATTGATTGATGATGATCTTATTGGATCTTGCTTCAGGTTCTTTGCAAATGATTTGACTAAAACACTGAAACTAGAATACATTGAAAGAAAAAGACAAAACATTAGATAAGGCTGCCAAAAACATTAGTCATTATGATAACATATTCTTTTTGATTAAAATGGATAATGAACAAACATAGGAATGCTCTCTGTTGAGAAGTTCAATGTGTGCTGTTTGACTTGAGTTGAATGGACCACCACAAACTGATTTTGAGATAGGATGACTAGAACTGCGGCTTTGCATGATGCTGCAGGAAATGCTGTTAGACGAACTTCCTCCCTCACTTGAAGTTATATTTTGTGAAGATACATTTCACTGTATCTCTACTGGTTTCTGTGAAGCTCTGCCCAACCTTTGAGTCTGAGCTCCGCTGATATGCAAGTAACAAGCCACAGAGATGGATATTTCTTAATGAATCAATGATTCTTTAAAAACTTTCAACCAGTTCTAATTCAAAGCTGCTCTTTTGTCAAATAATGTTTCATCAGAAGGGCACCAGTCCTGTTGAATAAATGAAATGGAAAGAGGTGTGTGTGTGTGTGTGTGAGAAGCAAGGCGTAGGAGTTACTGACCAGGGCTGAGAGCCGAAGCCGTACCACGCCAGCTGGAGGATCTGGAAGCCAAGGCCAAGCAGGATTGTGTTCTTATTCCCTATTGAACGCATCAGGATCCCCAATACCACCGTCTAAGGAAACAGCACACAGATTATACAAGACCTGTGTCTGACCACGTGTCTGTCTCAGACAATTTCCCCTTGTTGAATTTTTTTTTTGGGGGGGGGGGTTCTTCTCCAAACCCAGGGGTCCAAGGGCAGAGGGTGTGGCATTGTGTATAAAATGCAAAGCCCTTTGACTTTGGGCTCCAGGAAATTGGGAACGACATGTTATAGACAATAGACAGGAAAGCCAAGGGAAAGAAATGCTCAATAAAAAAGACTAAGCAGAAGAAAAATTCTGAAAATCCAAAGATAAGGAGAAGATGACTCAGTCAGAAGTAATTTTTTCAGTACCTGAGCTAGTATTGAGAGGATTCCCACTACAGCGATAAAGGCAGCCACTGTCTCTGATGAGAAGCCTATGACCTGAGGGTGAGAGTGTTAAGATAACACAGGTTAGGACAAGACTGTTCAGTTAAAGACAAGTACAGCTAGAAACCAGTATCAGAAACCAGATACTGAATCTTGGAACAAAAAAAAAGTGCTTCTCTTTTTCTTCCCCTTGTTTTCTTGGGCACATTTAGATCAAACATGCTGCCCTTTATTTCATTCAATACAGGCAGCAGCAGGAATGGGGCAGCTGGTGCAAGGTATGTATAATTTATGACAATGAATATCTAGAGATATACAATAAAGCAATTTTGGCATAAAGAGGACACAAAGGCGTGGTGAGTAATGTTAGCCCCAACGCTCCAGAGCTACTTTGCTGTCTTTTTCAAGATGGTAGAAGACCTCTGTGTGTGTGTGTCAGACTTGCTTGACTGGTTTATCCGACATTGTTTACACAAACTTAACAATCTTCAGTTTGAGCAGTTTGGAAAAGGGGGGAGATCACACCCTGTCAGTCTACCCCAGAGCTGCCAGCTCTATAAATAAGTATCTGACACTGTCCATTTCTGGCTACTTGTGTTTTCAAATGCACTGGTTTTCCTGTGGTAGCATTTTGCTGAGACACTTAATGAATTTGCTCTACTTATTCAGGCACTGAAACAGACTGCTCAGCAAACCTGCTGATCCAATCTTAAAGCAATGTAGGTGAAAATGTGTGCTCGGCAAATTCCCCCAGTTGTACTGAGGTTATTCCCTGAGCTTTCAGGCAGCAATTTCAGCTTTTTAGTTTGTTAGCAACACATATGGCAAAAGTATAATGCTGCCACAATCCCAAATTATACTATCCTCCTTAGGAAACCACAACTTCACCTAAAAAGAAAAATCTATGATTCCAAATATCATCAGAATTCCTTATCCATTCTACACTCCATCAACATCTAATACAACAGATATGTGGTAGCAAGTGTACACGATGTGTCTAAACAATGTCTAGTCATTTCTGTGGTCTTTCTGGCACAAGAGTAAGCAGGGAGAGCAAAGCGTTACCTGTCTGAGATAGAGGAAGAAGCTGGAGTACTGGCCAGCCTCGGGGAGGTAGGAGAGAAAAACTGTGATACAGATGAGGAGCACCGTGGAGTCCTGGCCCACTTTACGCAGAGACTGGAAAGAGCAGCAAGAACAATTTAAGTTGTTGCAAGAAAAAAATAAATAAAAGTGACCTTTCTGATGTGCTGACTTATCCACATTTCTGTATTTCAGATGCCTTAATCTTAACTAATAAACTGATGGGGCTAAGTAGGCAAAACAAAGCTTTAATTTGTGTATGTTTATTTGTGTATATCATGGACTGTACTGATATGAACCTTGGCTTAAAGGATAGGTTCACATTTTTTTCCCAAGTCTGTTAGCTTGCTGTGATAAATACTCCTGTTCATACTGGCCATTTAAAAATTCCTGCCTAACATGCTTCCAATGTGATAGGAGGGATAGGGAACTTCATACTAAAGACTCACTTGATTTGTTAAACTCAGACAGCTGAAGCTTCAGACTGCAGGTAAGTTATGAGGGCCAGTATGAAGATGATTTCCTGATTTTCTTTGTGAATATGCCACTTTAGGAGATGAGATTTATACATAGATGCAAATTTTACTGCAACAGATATGAAGATAAACAACAGCTGCTTTTCCTTATAAAGAACCAAGCAGTCTCCTCAACCTACAAGATTACTCTCTTTTTAAAATTAGTTCATTGTAAATAGGGGAATCTGGTAATGCATCATTGAGTTGCTGTGCAGGAATTAATGACTGAATGAAAGAAATGTTCATTTCTTTCAGATTAAAAGGCATTTGTCTTTGAGCAACCTGCCCTTGCACATAATTTGCAGCAACATTAAGTATGTTCGCAGCATGAGGCTCATTCCTGTAACTGAAAACATTCAATTACACAGTTCATTTTACTGTGAAGAAAGACCTTCCACTCAATAGCTTGACCTTAAACATGTTTTTAATTCAAACGAAAACTCTGATAGCTGATAAAACACACTGCAATCAGCTGCTGTTTGCTTGGACATGCCTGTGCACAATGCTAGGTCATAACTGGTGAACAATGATCAATATGTATTACTGCGTTTTTACTCACAGCGAAGGGGTCTGCCTGCTCCCAGGAGATCGGTGCTCCCCACGACGCCGGCCTCATTTTCTCTGGCAGCGACTCCGGTACAGCCACCAGGATGAAGCAGATGTCGAGTAGGGCAATGGCCGTGGCCAGGATCACCACCAAGGTGTCACCATAAGCCCTAGACAGGTAGGCTCCAATGGCCGGGCTGGTGACCAGGCTGGCTGCAAAGGTAGCTGATACCTAGAGGGAGAGCATAGCAGAGCAGAGCTGAGCAGAATGTGAAGTGCTCAATGTTTCCTTTCATGGAGCTCTTTTTTTAAATCAACTGTTTTAGTCTCCATTGCAGTTCTGCTTTTATTTTCTCTTACTACTGATTACTTGGTCAAGGACTTCATCTGAGTTTTGAAAACTGTTACAAATACTTATAATTCTTCACTCAATAATTATTATTGTGTTAATGTTTAAAAGTTTCTGAGCATATTTGACAGGACTGTGATAATCAGTTTTGGTCAAGCATGTTCTTACCAAACCGTATGCTGTGCTCCTCTCATGCTCCTGCGTGATGTCAGCCACATAGGCAAAGATCACAGAGAAGGTGACGGCAAAGACGCCGGACATGGAGATGACTGCAAAGTACCACCTGAAAGAAGAAAACATTTTGGTTGTCAGCAAAGACGAACTAAAACGACTAAAGCTAAACCTCTTTAAATTGTGATGTACTTCAGTGGAAGCAACTTGTAATAAAGCCCATCACTGTGAACTTTATTATGTTTGTAATTTATGACAGTGTAGTTTTTTGGTTTGTTGTATTAGATTGCATTATAATCCAGAGTGTTTCAGTGAGAACCGGACAAGGATTCACTTTTTACAATAAAAAAACAAACCAAATCTCTAAGATGCTGCTTTCAGTAACCAGACCTGAGACCAATGTAAACACACATCAGCCTCATTAGCACATATGTTTTTGGAAATGCCCAAATATTATTAGGTTTGGCTGATTTTGAGGTTAAAGCTTTTAATAATTAGTTGTCAAACGTAACTGTAATTGTATTTATGTATTTTGCACCACACAATGTAACAAAAGCAGAAAAAACTATTTAAAAAACTGTCTACACACTGAGAAGTTTAACTTTGTGTTTGCACTCACCATGGGCTGATCTTCATCAGTGGAATGGGCGCACACGTGAAGAAGACCGTTAGCAGCAGGAAAGACTTGCGTCCCCACACATCTGACAATGCTCCAATCAGTGGAGCACTCAGAAATGATAATAGGCCCTACAAGGGATGTGGGGAGAGACGGAGGAGGACAATAAGCAAAGTGTTTAAGAGAAGGAGAGTAGTTGATGGACAGGGGGCTGTAAATGGATAATTTGTAAAGTTACCACTCAAAGATACATAGGGACTGTGAAGTGCACAACGACAATCACAATTTTGAAACTTGCAGTTTGGTGGAGGGTCATGTACAGAGTGTAACTACAGTCTGTGCACAATACTACAACCTACTGACAACATAATTTGTCAGGGTGAGAAAAGAGTTTGTCTTTTGTTGTCTTGACTAAACAATTAATAGTTATAGCCAATGGTTTCTATAACCCATTTTAACTTCCTCTTGGTTGCAGAGTAATTATTTCTTGATCATAGAACAAGTTTGGTGTATTGACATCACAATAGTTGTGATCACAATAAACCAGAACATCTAAAATAATTACAGGATGCCCTATCCAGCTATTTTTAGACACTCTCTCGTCCCATAACAACTACTGTCACAGTGCACTTGACGTACTTCACCCGTGAAAAATGCTTCAGCTGAGTTATTCTGTGGCCTGCTGGGGAACCTGCTCTGGTTACTGGACAGCTTGTAGGTGTTAACAAGTAACTGAATTAATGTCAAGCAGGGTGTCGCTGAACAAGAGCACACATGCTCCACAAATCTTCCATGGGCAAATAAAAACAAAACAATGCAGTGCTGAAGAGGGACGTTAACTGACAGAAAATTAAGTCCTTAAAACACAAAAAGCAAATGGCAGCTGGTGTGCCTTATGGTATGGATCAAAACTTGACTTAACATGTAAGTGTGACTGTCTTCTGTCAATCTGCACATTTTACAGCCATACTGCAGTCATGAGAGGCAGAATATTGAGCTTTCTTTTTCTGTTTGTGTGTGTACTCTTGTCTCTTACCTTGACACCATGAATAAGCCCATTCATCAGGAATGTGTGTTGGGGGAATGTTTGGTGTAAAACCTGGAGAACAAACACAGATAACACCTGGTGAAACCACTTATCCACATAGTCTGCATCATGTTTCTAACAGTGACCTACACTGGTTTATGTACTTTTCATGGTGTGACTGCACTGAACAAATATCTACACATTTAACAAATGACAGAGGGTTGACATTAAGAAGATAAACTATAAATTCAATCACTGAGAACTATGGCAGAAAAATAGGCTTTACATTAATGAAAAAATATGAATATAGTTCATATAAAACACAAATATTTTCAGAGGGATTTGATCTACAAGTTGACAACCATTTTATTTATATTATATATTTTATATATTACAATCACTGATTGGAATTCCTCAGGCAGGTACCACACACTCTTTGGTCATAAATGGGGACAAGCAAGTGGACTACATACATGTTTTCTGAGGCCTGTCTGAGTTTGAATTTACAAGATATTTTCAGCCCGGTCACTGTAGTTCCACAGGAGTTGCACCCAAACCGATCAATCGTCTACACTAAGAGTACTAACACATTTAAAATGAAGACATTCGGAAAAACAAGAAGTTGTGTTTTTTTGTTAACACCTAATGGTTCAAGTGAGTTCAGATACTTTGCACAGCTGATGGAGAGGTCAGGATTGGTCTGTACCAAGTGTTGTCATGGTTACAGGTGCCATTCATGGTTATCGTCAGACTGGATGACTGAGTACTTTTACTTGTTACACACTGTGCACGTTTCACTCTGCTTGGCTGAAAGTGAACAGTTATTCTCTTAGTAAATATGATCTTGAAACAGTCAGGCTGTAGCCACAGAGACAAGAGAGCTTCACATCCTCATTCAAACCTGATATCAGGACCTGGGTAACATCAGAACTGTCAGTACTTTCGTGAATTTGTCAAATTATAATATCATTTTAAATCATCTGACTTACAGTGACACCTGTGTGACGCTTTTAACTAGAAAAGTCTCAGAAAGCAGCATACATACCTCGCAGAGGCTACGCGGTCTTCAAAAATTTATTTTAAATTGTAAAAAAAATTATATTTTTAATTTTAATTTAATTTTAATTTAAATAATAAAGGGCAACACAGGGATTTTAAATGATTTTACTGTACACACATTAAACAAAAATACAGAGAAGTTTTTTGTTAGTGACCATGTTTGGTTTACTGCTGCTGTTCCACAAGCAAAAACAGCTGTTGTGAAGTTTTTCAGCCAGACACTGTATTCCTTGATCTCTTTAACTTTGTGCGAACACAGAGTGTAAGAAGGGTGTTTAGATGGTTAAATATTCCATGGGATGTTCACTTCAAAGTCCACAACGTCAGTGTGCAGCAAGTATTGCGTGCAAGTGTCATTGACACCGGTGTGGGAACATGAAGCTTTAGTTTAGTTTAAGACATGTGGAGCTTAACTGAGACTGAACAACAGGATCTGGTTATTGTTCAGGGGTACAGAGGGAAAGCTCATGGCATGGTTAAGAATCTCCTCTGTTCCTCGGGGAGTCGGTTACCCAACACACACAGACTGTGAATGCTCAGTGAAGACTGTTGCTGCTGGATACTAATGAAGCAGTGTGCTCACTGGGAGCAGTGAAGCAGTCCCTCTCATTTTCAGGCGCCCTCTGATTAGTCCAAAATGCAAATCCTGCCTCCGCCCAGGGATCTTGAGGGCAACAAACCCCCAGTAATTAATGCTTAACAGTTACACACAACCACCTCTTCAAACAAGAGACTGCTGAAAGTATGCAGTGCATAAGCCTGTCTGGGCCACATCATGTGGCTCACAGATGTTTGCTCATCATTTGTTTGAGAAACCAGTTTCTACACAAAGTAGTTTAAGTTGGTGGAGAAAATAGTGCAGATAAAAGAAAATGAACAAGATTTCAATAAATGCAGGGTTTGACTAAAAAATGAAAAGCTAATGTCAGTAAGGGGAAGATCATTAATATATAATCCCTGCTGGTATGAAGTAAAGAATATCACTGTCATGAGTCATCTTTGCATTTTGTTTACAAAATAAATCATCTGTCTTTTTTAAATACTGACTGATGGGTTTCTCTCTATTTTTTTTTCTTTTTTTTTTTTTTTTTTTTACAGGTCAAATTTTGGGATGAAAATCCTCTAAATAATGTTGTCTGACTTGCCTAAAGCAAATAACTAAAGAACTACCCTCTGCAGTGCACTGAGGTGAATGTGTGGCGTGGTTTGCCTGGCATCTATTCTGTGGCCTGACAACACAAACCAGTGACCCCCTGATAAGCCTTTTCAACAAAGAGCTGGTGCTCAGACAATACAACTGTTTGATGCCCTTTTCATATTTCTCAGTCCATTAGCGCCTGGTCAAACATCTCCCAACACACACAAACAAAAAAACGAACTGCATCACCCAGAGCCTTGCTCATCTGAATAGGGATTCAATTATTCATAGACACTGATGGGCCTTGTGTGACTCCAGTCAATGGGAAATGCCACACAGGGAGGTGTAGGCGTATGAATATACTACAAACTGTTATGTCTGTTTACATAGCAGCATGTCTACGTGAGAATGGGTGTAGCTGGGCTTACCGTGAGCATTGGGGTGGTGAGGAGACCCCATGCAAAGAACTCCAGGAAGATGACCACCACAGCATGGTAAACACTGGGCTCACCAATCCCCTGAGGCTGGATGGAGACAGAGACAGACAGAAAGGTGTTTAGCTGAGAAGCAGCAAAACAACATCTCAACATGCATCAAAGTGCTTGTTAGTGGCGACACATTAACAGATTGAGCCTTAAACTGGAATCTACTTCAAGGCCTAATTTTCCTATGCTACTAATGCTACTGTGCATCACCTGATCCTGTGAGACAACCCACAGTTGGGTAAGATGTAATGAAGATCTACTTACTTACTTTTGGAAAAAATATCTGCACTGAGGGAAATTCTTAGAAGCCATTACAGTACTGAAGACAATGGAAAGACCTGTTTATTACTTGTTATTACAATAATTTAAATATTAGTATTTCCTGCACACAGCTACTGAAAGTTTCTGACAAGAAAGAGAATACAACAGTGAGTACATTTACATGCACATAAATATGTGATCACTGCTTAAGGTAAAATTTTGATTATTTACATGATTCACATAAGTTTTGTTGTATCAAAAATTGATGTCATGGAAGTGGTACTGATAGTCTTAAAAAGAACCTTATCTCAAACTTTAAATGTTGCCATCAGCTCTAACAAGAAAGCTGCATCTCTGCTGCCAAAATGGAGCACTTATTTTTTTCACAACCACAAGCCGTTCTGCTAGTTCTTCCTCCAACACACTTTGTGTCTTTTCAACAACATGGGCTTTGTGCTGTAGTAAAACTCAAACGCCACAAACAAAAAGCTACTAAGCCGCATACATGACAAGAGTAATTTGAACGCATGAGTCTCTTAATCCAGTCATACTTACTCTAATTGAGACGTAAAAGATACATGGCTACGCCGTTTACATGACATCTGTTATATTGCCTTATTTTGATTGCAACTGAACTGTGTTGAGAGCTATAGTCTGCTATACTTTACTAGGTCACTCTAAATACAGACCTCTATGTGTAATGAGTAAAACACAAATAGACATCATTTTTTATCTCTCCTAAAAGCCCCTCCCAGGAGAGGAAGTCACTTTATGAAGCAATTTAATATCTATACAAGTCTGTAAGGTGAAGAAAAAGAGTGATGGGGAGAGTGCTGATGCTTAGCAGGATCTTGGGCAGGAAACACAGAGAGGTGCAATAATTGCAGAGACTGTAAAGTAGGCCAGGGCTAACTTAACCAAGATACTAGGTGTTCTTTTCTTTCTTTTTTTTTTTTTTTTTTAAACCACGCATGTGGTTTGTCATTTCCCCACATGGGAAGAGTGAAAGCATCCCAGAAAGCAGTCTACAGGTATGACAACTTAAGGTGCAAATTTGCAGAACTCCTGCCCTTTTGTTCCATGATAAGTGTATGGTCACACCACATACTTTATGGAAAAAATTAGGAACAATTTCTGACTGTCTCATTACATGGATGTTGCAACTTCCTCTCTATTGAATCAACACCCGGCTGTGTACTTAGAGATTACATTCTGCTACTTACTAGTGAGCATCTAAACCTATTAGATGCAATGGCTGGATATTGAAAGTGAAATCTTAATGGCAGAGTGGTCTGAGCTAGCTGCAATAATACAGTAAAGCAATAACAATAATCTGAACTAAGAACTTCACTGGAATAGAGCCAGGTATAGATGTAAGGGAGTCATCAGGGTGATAGGACCCTTATTGTGTGAAAACAACAGTTTCTTGTTCTGTTCATTATGATTACAACTCTGTGTGCCTTCATATGGATATCCAGCATGTTTGGCATAGTTGTCCAACTGATTACATAAGCAGCACTGCCGCCTCACTTTATTTATAACAATCCTCCCATACTCACTCTTTGCAAACACCCTAATTTGGAACAATCCTCACTTCCACCATCTGAATGATCAAAGTAACTACAATCCCTGCTATGGTATTTAGTTGTCCATCTGATCTGTTTATTAGAGAAGTTTGAAGCTCATCATAGGTGTATTACAGGTGTCAATGAACCTGAGAAAGGAGTAGAAGTGCACCAGAAACAACAGGCCATGGGTGATATTTAACCAAACATCAGCACCATCATATTATGAACAGCCTGTGTATACCATAGTTACAGTCTACATCACACAGCTGATGTTAGCTTGAGCAGTGGCAGTGTTTTCACTTGCCTAGGATGTTGACTTAAACAAGTTTGCATGTTTTCAACCAAGCCCAGTGTTTACTTAAATGTCGTACCTTTACCCATCTATATATCACATCTTTTACACACACACATATATATCTCCGAATAATCTGATCTTTGAAGGTTTGTGCCGTGACAACACGCACTTAATTTACTGTGTATTATTACCACCATTGCACAGCGTATACCCACACATGATATTTATTTTTCTACTTCGTTTAGTCTATTTACGTGTTATATATAAGTAAGTATTTAATGGAACATTTTGTTGCCTACCTCGTTGTTTTGTGAATTATGTAAAGTGGCTGCTGCAATACTGTAATTTCCCCAAATGAGACACCCTATCTATCTACACCACATGATCGACTTTTGATCTATTACCTTATCCAACAAGTTACAACACTTTGTCTCTCATACATTTACTAGTACAAAACTTGTCTGAAACACTGTCTGTTTATTGAAACAGGGTTTAAAAAATCTAATCACCGTTAAACACATATGTTAGTAAGCTAATGTTAACCTAGCCCCAGTTTGTGCCTCTTGGTGCTACGTAATTCGCAGAAGATTTGAACAAACATGTTAGTACCTCCACACTGATGTTGGTTCTAATAAGATAAACTAATATTCAAGCTGCGTGGATTACTGTGGGAAGACTGTCGATAAATAAAAACACAGCTAGCAGTTAGCCGAGCTGACGTGTAAACGGCAGGCTAACGCAGGCCGCTAACATTAGTTGATGCTAGGTCACAGCTAACTCTGTTAGCCACTTAGCTAAGCATTCCCAGCTAACGGTTAACAATACCTGGAGGGACAAACCATCAAATGCCGCCACGTATTGCTGTGTTCTCACGAAATAAACAAATCTATTGACTAACTTCAGTGGCTGGGAGCCAGTGTAGCTCAATGGCAAGCTAAGTTAACGAAGATAAATAAATATTTAACTCACACTTCCTCCATCTTTTATTATAATTTTCTTTGCTAGAAGAATGCTGCGGTTCAGCCGCTTTTTCTTCTTTTTCTCCCCCGTCATTGTTAACTTATGTCCATTCTTGGTGTCAGAGGGTCATCGTCGCGCCTATTAAAAGAAAAATAATGTACAGTGGCTATTAAGCTGCTAACGCCTTAACAGTCGGCTCTAGGTAGCAACTAGCGGCTACCAGCGAGCTAACTAAACGATGATTTATCCCCACCTTACTCGAACCCGACTTCCTCATCCGATTGTTGACCCGCCCCTCCCATGTAACACCGCTCAGCGATTGGTTGTTTGACAAAAACGCAATCCCAAACTCTGCAGCCGATTGGTTCAGAAAAACGTTGCTGCCATTGATCCTCAAATAGTGATTTGTGAACGTCACATCGCGGGCAACAAAGGGGAAATGCCTTATACGGAGAGGAGCGAACAAGATGTTCAGCAACTTCCATGAAATAATTTACAACTCAGTTCAGGTATACTATACACATGCTGTATAATAAAACATGTCGGGAGCTTTATAACATCTCTGCAACTAATGATGATACCGTATTTACTATCCAATCCTACTGATTTGAATGGGTTGGACAAAAATAATAGTAACCTATCAACATAATGCAATGCAGTTCAACAGCACCGCAAACTACATTCTACTTATATAATTAATTCCCATCAATTATGGCTGATTTAGTGATTTTTTTTTCAAAGTGGTGTAATATGAAAAGCAAAAGTGACAAAAAAAAGAAGGTCCAATAGTAATATATTTCAAAATCCTTTTCAAAACCACTAATAGATTGCTGATATTCAAGTTACTTTCTGTTTAGTTCATTTATACAGTATATTTTTGTCAAGGTGGTAATTTTATTTAACCTAATTCCTGGCCAGAATATGCCACATACTGCTAAGAGACTTGTTGCTGTCAAAGAGGAATTACTGGTTATAGTTATATTATCATGATTAGCATTACAGCCAGAGACACTGGAAAATGGTCAGTTTATTTCAGTTGGTGGCAAAAGTCAGTATCAGAGGACAGCCACCATAATATGCATAATTCCTAACCCTTATAAAATGTACAGGCATGCATGTTAGAAAAAAATCTACATGTATAGATGTTTACCTGGTGAAACTGCACAGCCTTGCAATAGCAAGAAAAGTGACAGAAGGAAATATTTTCAGTCAGTCTAACAGGCAGCATTTTGACCATTTCCTTTCACATGTACATCAGTGAATCAGTGGTCAGTATGAGGAAAAGCCAAAAAACACAACTGAACAGTTTCAGATGTACAACAATGCACTTAAGTGTGAGCCCTAAATGCAACATCACACTCTGTACAATGGAGAATCACTCCATGTACAATGTTAGAAGTTTTTTGGTTCGCTTGCAATTTTTTTCCCTCCACAAACCACATTTTCTCTCAGCAGGGCAATAGTGATCAAGATCAGAATACTGTCCATTAGTAAAGGGGGAACTTGTATCCTAAATTGCTCCTCATCAGGCTGAACTATTTTTCTCTAAAGATGAGAAACAGCTTCACAGAAATGGTCCAAAATACCTACCTTTTCTAAAATGTGTATTGTACAATTCCCAAATATGTTTAAAATTCGCAAACAGTGATAGACAGAGATATAGTGAGTAGTCATTCCTGAAAGTACTTCTTCAGATCTGTTATAAAAACCCTGAAGGAACAGTATGTATGATTTCCCTGTTAAATACATATAAATTCACAAAGCACTTTGTTTCCATAGCAGCACTGACAAATGGAAGAGTCTCTAAAACAAAAGTGCACAGTTCTTTCTGCCATAACACATCTTCTATTAACACATACTTGAGAATATTCAAACTATGAAAATTTGTGGTGTTATGCTCAAGTTAGATCCTCATCCTCATCTATGTAAGGGATATCCAGGTTGCCAAAGGTCCCGCTGAAAGTCTTGCTGATGACCTGGGGCTTGTCGGTTGGGGAGGGGTTGTCTTGGCTGGGCAGGAAGCACATGGATTGAGAAACGTCTGTCTTTTGTCCTGATGTAAACTCTCTCTGTTCATCATCTGTCTGAGCCATCAGACTTCTAGCTCTCTGTGCCAGGTCAGGAGGTTTATTCAGGTAGTCGGGTTTCTGGGTTTTCAATTGCGTGGTCGTCTTTCCTGGTAACAGCAACATCAGATTACTCAACATATTTGGTCAAATGAAATGAAATGAAGTTTATTTTTACAGAACAATGACAAAAATGAGTGAAATTCCTGGGTGTGTGAATCCCACTAAGTAGGTCTAACCCAATAAAATTAAAGTATAAAATATAGGAAAAATAAATACATGTAGCAGAACAATGGCAAGAATGATCCTCGCATTCTGTGTGTGTGTGTGTGTGTATAGTGATATGAGAGCAGAATATACAACAATAAAGTACAATCTATGATAAAGCGAAAGTTCGCTGGTGGAGTATGATAACTAGGTGTTAAATGGTGGTGTTTGTGTTGGCTGATGTATTGTGTGGGTGTGTTGTGGCTTTACTGCAGGTACGAGCTTTATACTACATGAACACTGTTCCTGTGCTCGTTTGATTGTGTAGCTTATTTATGGACACAGAAAACAAAAGGAACTATGAAGTGTTTATAGCTGTTATGAATGGCCACGGTTGGAGGTGGAGTTAAAAGCTAGCCGTGACACAAGATGCGATAGTTGTTTCACTTATGGGGATAAGGGTGCACTCTTAAGCGTTTCTGTCATACACTGGTGTAGATATACTGCTTGATGATTTAATATCTGGTATATTATATACTATAGTGCATCAAGTTTACCGGTCAGTTGCCTTCTTAAACCCAGAGGAAGGTGAAAATACCTTACCTCCCTACTGACCTTCCGATTCCAGGCTCTTTAGGCGGTCTTCTAGACTCTCTGTGCTCATCGACGATGATGAGTCTAGGTTATCGTTGTCAGACTGCTCCTGCTCCAGGTCATGTAACCTGCAGGCCAAGTCCACCCTGGAAATGACAACACAAGATATTATTATTCAAACTCATATCATTTTAAAACCACTGGGCGAGGGTGGAAAAAAAAATCTCATCTCACTTTTCTTGCTTGATGGACCGGATCCTTTCGATGAGAGTCTTCTCTGTTTCATCGGTATGTTTTTCCTCTGGGACATCCAGCTCTGAAGGCTTTTCAACTACCTGTACAGGGATCAGAATAGTGGCTGGGTGTAAGCTGCTAAATGAAGACGCTGGCTCCAAATCATATTCATTTTATTCCAAAAATGAGATACTTTTTACCTGCTCTAAAAAATATTCATGTAGAATAATTTCTCATATTTTAAAGCTTAAGTTTTTGTTACAGGCTGTAATCACTCAGATGCAAACAAGTTAGGGATTTTGTTTATTTATACTGAGCATTTAACACTGGGGGACACTAGCTGACTATTGTGGTATAATCTGGAAAGCCACTAACAGTGAATTTAATATACGTTCTGTGAGTAGGTACACGTTTTCCCTTAGTATGGTCGGTGCTGTCTTGATGCATTATGCAAACTTAAAAACTGGCCTTCTGGTGTCCTCTCACCGTGTTTTGCCTCCTCAGTTTGAGCTTGTTGACAGCCAGTGCCTCTGCGTATTCCAGCTCCTGGATATTCTGCATCTTCTCTTTGTAGCGTCTGAACTGCTCAGTGATCAAGATCTCTACACACCTGCAGACAACAGAGTCAAAGATGAATGCACCTCTATAAAAACAATAACCACTTATGGTGTATCTAACAAGAACACGTACAGCATTCTAAAGCTGGGCTCTCACAGTAGACAAGAAAAATAAACAAATATAACTTATGAGGAACTGTAGAGAGTTCCGGGAATGTGCAGCGTGATGACTCACAGTGTAGTCTTGGACACGTCCTTCATGCTAAGGAAGGGGTCATGAGAATCAGGACAGCGCAGGATGCAGGGGGCAAACACAATAGCAAGAGAGCTTGGTGACATCTTATTGTGGTCCTCTTCCTTTGCAACCCTAAAAGACACACAAGTCAAGATCTCACAGGACGTTTCTCACACAAATAATAATAATAATAATAATAATAATAATAAAAGAATCTTCCTACCTGACAAGGTGAAAGATGAGCCGCTCTAATGTGTTGTAATTAGCAGGAGGAAGTTCATCAACCTTTTGGTATACAGCCCTTATTCTCTCTGCTTTCTCTGGCAGCTCTGAGAGAGAAAAAATGACAGAGATCAATACATTTTATCAACCTATCTGAGCAAACATCCATATTAGGCATTTTTATAATTTTATACTCCAACTTAAAGAAGCAGATTTATGACAAGAAGACCACCATTATAGCTTAAATCATTTTAACTGATGAACAGACAATGAATCTGCAATTGTTAAGTTTCAGTTTCTCAAATGTGACGATTTACTGTTTTTTTTTTTTTTGTTTTATATTATTGTAAAGTTTTTGTAAATTATTGTAGTTTGCCAGATAACATATCTAATCCAATGATTCTGTTCATATGTATTATCTCTTATTTCTTTTCTTTCTTATTGTTATACTCTTATTTCATTTCATCATCCATCATTCCTGATGGATGAGCTTTTTTATAATGTTGGAACATTATAAAAAAGCTCATCCATCAGGAATGTACTTGCGCAAATGCAAAACAAGGGCTGACATGCTAACAGGACCCTTCAGGGTTTGTGCTTGAAAATAAAAACAATATCAATATTCACTCACCCACAGCATGCAGAAAGTCACTGTAGAGGGAAAAGGTCATGAGTGGGTCAGGCAGCTCTCTGAGCCACCGTTTAACCAGACCTGTGATGGTGTGGATGGGGTAATTCTCCAAACATGCTGCTTCAGGATCTGATGCCACAAGACAGAACACAGAGATGAAACACACAAAAAATAATTTTATTAGTATTTTAAATTACTTTTCAGTCTATACAGTCAGGTGACAAAGGATGTGATAATGGAATTTTACCATCACAATGACAGAATATAGCATACAAGTTATTCACATACAAACTAACAGAGGATATAAGACTAAGAAAGACAAAAGATAAAAAAAATAAAACACGAAACAGAGAGAGACAAAATTTTGTCCAAACATTTTAAGTGTCGCTCCGTTAGATGATGTAACTTTCTCTGACTTTCTGACTTAAGTTCATAGGACTTTAAGTTCATGGCTATCTTTGCTCCACACCAATCATGCCAATTAATAATAAATCATGTCACGTGGAACCTGAAGCTGACTGGATTTGTTAAAATTCCTGAGACAACATTTTGAAATTTCTTACTTGTCTCCAGAATCTGGTGGAGCTCCCTTGCTCGACAGGTTGAGCCCGACTTGCGGTAAATGCCCTCGGTGTAGAGGCCGTTGAGCTCCACGTGAATTAGCAACAATTCCACCACTTTAGGCACAGGGTTGGCTTTAGTGGTGAGGACACACACCTGCACCCCAAAGTGATGGGAGCCTGGTACACTATCATCCTATTACATGGAAAGAGAAGGGATGTGTGAGAATGTGAGAGATGTATGGACAGGGAGTCTTGAGAAACTGACGTTAGGAGACATAAAAACGCCTGTCCCTACCTGCCTGCCGCACCGTGTTGAGCAGTCTGTGATGATCTTGTTCAGGCATTTCTTGTGACATATTAACTTGCAAGCTAAAATGAAAAACAGAAGAAAAAAACAGAGTTCACACAGTTAATTTTTTTAAAAACAACATTATATTCTGTGTTCTAGCAGCTCTTTTAACTCACCACTGCACATGTAGGCTTTCTCCATCCCCCAGATGTAGGAGCCACACAAGTCACATGACTGCATAATGTTCACTTGGTATGTGCTGAACAGGTGATCCAGAGGACTATCAGGCTGTAGAAACAGGGTGTACAGACAGTAAACTGGGATTATTGACCTACATTTGTGATAACAACACTTAACAGTGCAGACTGAGATATTAAACTTACACATGTGTCCTTTTTCCTCCTCTTCTTTGTCGTCTTAGTCGCCTGTGAGAAGCCAAAAATGAGATATATGAGTGAGTCAAGTGACAGTTTATACTCTCAAAGTGGTTTAGAGACTGGTCATTGACTGAAATTCTCAAATTTACCTTGGATGGTTCAGACTCCACTCGCTTTATTTCGCCCCTGATGAAGCCGTCCAGCACAGACTGGAAAAGGTTGACCACCAGTGAGACTTCTGCTTTCTCCTTGAGTCCTGCTAGTGAGTTCACTTTATTGTGGTAGCCCTTCATCAGATCTTTGTAGGCGATTTGGGGCTTCTGTTGGTTATAAAGTGCCAATGAAAAGAACACTTCAATCCCCTTAATTTGGTTTGTGTGTGAGACATTTGGGGGCAGCTTTTCATAAGTGATTTCAATATAAACAAAAGTGAGAAATGCTAGGAAAAAGTGGAAAAGAAAACTGTTTCTGAAGCTTTGAATTTCTTACTCCCCCAGAGAAAGACATTGACCTACCTGGACGGAGTACATGCCCTTGATGGTCTCTCTGAACTGCATAGTGGCTGTGAGGAAGATGCTCTCTGTTGGCGACAGCTCTTTTATTCTTGTTCGCAGCTCATTCACCTGACGAGTGAGGAAATTGTGATTATGAGAAATACAGGATTAATCAAAAATATATACAATATTTACTGTAGATCTTGTAAAGCTCATAACTATTTTCCAAACCTGTCTTTGTTGGAGCACTACTACTACTACTACTACTACTACTACTACTACTACTACTAATAATAATAATAATACTAGGACATTATGAAATAACAACTCATGAGTCTATACTTACAACTGTATAAACTGGATAAATCTGAAGATTGTATTGGAATTACTTTTTCATTTCCAAGATTTTTTATTTCTAATTTCCCCTTGTCAAAAGTTTATCTCACAGTCTAGTTTTTCATGCCACTTTGCATAACAATGTTATAAATAATCCCTGCCACCTCCCCCCTCAGCCAATCACAGTGCTTTGAATATAGTGAACGTGTGAGGTAAACATGGGTATGTACTGCATGCAGATGAAAACCGTCATTTTTAACATGTTTTTTGGAGGGCATTGTTATGCCTGTTAGAGATTTGACAATAAAGATATACAGAGCGAGAGATGAGGAATGATATGCAACAAACGTTTGACTCTGACTTAAGATGTCTGCAGTTAATAGCCATATGTGCTAAGACCTGAGTTAGCAATCTGCTGTGCTTCTCTTTCCCCTCTGTAAGTAGTGACCTCACCTGGTTTCCGAGGAACTCGTCCAGGTTTCGTAGCTCCTTGGGGTCGGTGATCTCTCGGTCCAGAGATGTGTTCCACTCAATCGCTCGCGTGGCCCGGCTGATTCGAATGGTGGGGTTTCGATTGACCCTCCCACCGTTTTGGTTTGGCACGTGGTAGGGATGTGGAGTGTAGCTGGGCAGAGTGACTGCAGGTGACAGAGGAAGACATGAGAATCAGAAGTTTAAACACTACAGCTACTGGTGATGTACACAATACGTTTGATTGAAAACTGATCTAATGAATACATCTTTATCTAGTGGAGTCTCTTAAGTCTCAAAGCCACAAAATAGACATGTCATGGGGAGCCTCCAAGTTTGACAGCAGCTGTTGCTGAGCAAATAATCATGTTGTTTATACTAGCCTATTTGAAACACACTGTATGTGCAACTGCTTTGGGGAATCGGCCTTTGAAAACTTTTGATTACCAGCTTTATTTGATGAAGAGTCATTGTTTGGGGCATATTTGGGTGCCCGTTTCCGCAGGAATCTAGCGAGAGACCAAATCCTGTAGAAGAGACAGTATGGGTAAATTCCAAGTAGCATTAAATTCAGCTATGTTAGTAACAAAAAGCTTGGTTCTGAAACATCAAAACCCTGAATAATTCCCTTATTATTCAACTGAGTGAAGCATGTTACCTCTCAGGAGTGGTGAGCTGTGATTGGTTAGATGCCTGTTGTTCTGAGTCCTCACTGGTGCTGCTGGTAGGAAGGCAAAACCTCAATCCATCAGGTTGTAGCAAATTCTGAAACAGTATTAAATCAGGAACATACTTTAAGTTGACTTTAACACAAACACAAAAAAAAAAAAAAAACAGCTTTCAGAGGAAAACCAAATTTCCTGCAACAGACTTAGTCCTCCTTCCCCACCATGTTCCCCTGCAGCGACCGCACCTTTTTCCTCCAAAAGACTTCCCATAGCTCCCCCACCACCAAACCAGACCCACATAAACATGAGAAAATATTAGCATGATAGTGCTAGTCCATTATCATTTTTATTTACCATACAAAGCTACACTATCTCTTGCATCCACCTCAACTTTGACCCTTTTAATTAGTATGAGCAATATTAGTAATAGCAATATTATTATATTTTAATAAACTTATGTTAACTACCCACATGAACATGTATTATTTCCCCAAACAAGTTAGTGAGATTTAAAGGATAAATTTACAGATTCATATTACCCATGTTTATAAGTTCATTATTAGATGTGATTTGAGATTTTTATGAAGTAATCAACAGTTTTCCAGAGATGTTGACATTATTTAAAGTATAATGATTTTTACTCCATATGCCATATAGTTTCAGATCAATACAAGTTGCCATGTATAGTTAAAATGACATGTATGAGTAAGGTGTACCCATGACTTCATAAATCATTTAACAATATACATAAAATAAAAATTTCCATAATCACATTTATGGTCAGTGTTAGGTGTGCACGTACAATAATAATGAGCATTAATGAGGCAATAACCTAGAACTGCTGAAGCCTCAATGGCGCAAACCTCTGTCTTAACTTAGAAGCGACCAAAAACACACAGACATAAAAGCAATTCACCATGTTCTGTAATGAGTCTAATCATATACCTGCTGATCTACGGCTTATTTGGGTGCAGAGGCAAAAAAAACAAAACAGAAATGAGCTCTGGAAATATATTTAATATTTCCCTTGTGTTTGGAAGCAACAGCTAATTTTTCATTGTCTTGGACTGCAGAGAAGCGTTGCAAAGCTGCACAACAATGAAACCTTCAATCCATTCTGGGACACACACGTGCAAGGTTTCATGCAGAGGAGAGTCACTGTGGGTCAAAATGTCCTTTCGGTCAGTACCTTGACCTGGGATTCGAGGGCCCGGACATCCACACAACTGGCCGAGCTCTTCAGGCTGGGCACGCAGGGACTCATGGGAGGCAGCGGAAAGCTCCAGTACTCACTCTCCTTGGAGCCCCCAAAGTTTAGCATCAAACCGCTGCGGGGGTGGGCTAAGCGCCGCTTGCGTTTGGGCTGCTTGCGGAGGCGCACCCTGACCTAATTGGGCCAGGAAAGGTGATGAGGCACAGACTGGGAGGCCTTCTGTGATTCACGTGTAACGGGCCTCCATTCATGGGTTTGTCAGCTTAACATAAGCTTCCAGTACAAACAACTATAGCACTTTGTAAAGCCAAATCCAACATTTCTGGTTGGAAAGGACAACAACGATAACTATGAAGCAAAAACAGAAATGGATTGAATGTTCTAGCTGAAGACGTAGACACACTGCTTTGTATTATGTAATAACACAAGGACGGAAGTTACCTCATTAGTACAAGGTGAGGTATCAGAGTCTGAGGAGCTGATCTTGGACAGTTCATCAGCAGACATAGATTTCCCTTTGCGGCTGTTTTGCAGAGGGAAAAAGAGCAGAGCTGTGGATTACTGTGAGTCTAAAATATGACACTTCAATTACTGGTAAAAGCATCAAGATATACATTTTCATAAGTTATTGCCATGTAACCATCTTATCATGAGACAGTAAAAAAGCTTGTTGAATTCTATGAGTTTATGATGGCTGATGAATCTAGGAACTGGGAAACTTACTAGAACTCATCTCTCCTATTTTGTCTTCGCCGGCGGATTTCTGGACTTGATTCATCTGTTGGTTCGCCTTCACTCTGTCTTTCCCTCCACCTCTCGGCCTTCTCCTTAATGTCGCCGGTATCTTTATAGCGCTGAAGCGAGCTGCTCTTAGAGGGGCTGGGGGAACGATCACTGCAAACTTTAGAGTCCAGAGGGAGGGAAAGGGGTCTGTTGAGAGGCGGAGGGGATCCTCTCCCCTCTCGTTTCTCCCTGCTCTGGTCCCTTTGTGCAGACTGGCCGTTGGCTGGGTCAAGCTCCTGGGTGCTGTTAGAGCAGAACTCCACTTTGTGCTGCCTCTTCAACTCTTTTTTTGTCAGGCTGTTATTTAAGAACCATTAAATTAGACTGGCATCGCAGCAGCTGCATCCATAATATAAATGTTAATGATTTGTTATCTGTTTTGATTCCAAGTTTTAAGTAAAGGCCCTAAATGCAGGTTGCAGGCTTTACATGAAAATTACTTTTTCAAAGACAAACACATTCAAGCTAAACTGTGATTATAAATTCTCCTTGTCTGAGTGCTGTATTGTAGTCAGGCTGGGTGGACAGCGCACTTACATGCTGCACATTAACACAGAACACCTGCCACATTATGTTAACAAAATGGACTCAGTATTTACACTTGAAATGTTCACATGGTGCCTCTTGAAGCCTGCTATACTCCAAGGTATGTGCTGGCCTCTATTCTATACTCATGTAGTTGCCTTTCCACATCAAAACAAGTTATTGTTTATTCAGGAGGAGTGGCTGATGCTCCTATAATGCGAGCAGTATAGGCACAGTGGTATGTATACCTGTCCCGTCCAGTCTGAGTTTTAGACATCTTCTCATCATGCTCCTTCTCATGTTGCTGCTGTGATCTCTTCAGGGAACTCCTCCAAGCCGTCTGGATAATTGTAGCAGCTCGGTTTTGATTCTCATAAAACTCACGCCAGCCCCTCTGAAACAACACGAATCCTCCAGAAAGGTTAGCGTTCCCATAAGGAGTTTTCTGAAAGTTTCTTTTTTTTTTATTCTAAAGTATGTTTTAATATAAACTGTACCTGTATGAGCATTGTGGCATCTTTCTTTTGCAGAAAGTGCAATCTTATCAGACAGGCACGGAACCAGCGCTGCAGCATAATGATGCGACGCATCACTTCTTTGTTAAGAGTGTCTTGAAGCAGCTGCCTCTCCTTTTCCTTCAGGAACACCTGAGTAGATGAAAGGGAGGCACACAAAGCATGAGGCGAGATCAAAGTACAAGGCATAGCTGTACTGTCTTGTCAGTGTAACATTTTAGTATACATGACTTTTATGGTTTTATGACTTTATGTGAAGCATGAAATCTGCCATGTCCTGTTTTTAGTAAGTGACAGTGTTCTCTGATTCAAGCCTATGCTCTCCCAAGAGTGACAATAAAGCAGTTCACCTAAAGAGACATTTTAATGTTCACAAAATTCCTACATGTCATATAATTTTTGGATCATTTAAATCCAAAACCCATTTCAGAAACATGGCTAAATGATCCCAGAGCCTGAGCACGCTACTTTTGTCCTCTGGACATTGTAGTACACAAAACCATACTGAGTTCTTACGATTGTAATAACATACTAATGATATGATTCACCTTGGTTTTTCCTATCTGGTAGGTGGATTTATCCAGCTCCATCCTCTCAAACAGATCAGTTATGTGCTCATGAGATGCAATTGCTCCTTTGGGGAGCAATATCCTGAACATGTCAACAAATTCCTGTTATCAAGATAAAAACAGTGTAAGAAAAGCAATTGAAAAAAACTTTCTTCTCATATTGAATTCCTTTTAAATGTCTAGTATATCTGGATGTTTATATTCTTAAAATCTTACCATGAATGTGTATTTAGCACTGTAGCCAGACTTCTGGATGTGAACCAACTGCAGCATGTCTGTGTACCTGATTTGCCGTAGCACAAGTTCATCATCAAAGTGAAACTCCTTCTGCAACAGAGAGCATTTCTCCAGTGATGAAGTGTGCTAACCAGTCCAATGTGTATGACTAAATTTACCATAATGATGTTACAGATTCATACATGACGTTACCTTTTCTGTGTTGGAGCGAAAGCAGAAAATGAAGAAAGGCTCTGCTTTTTCAACCGTCTCCATCAGCTTTCTGAGCGAGGCCTGTGTGATCAGGTGCAGTGAGAAACAGTTGATTTCCAGTCATTGAAAATATTTTTTTTTAACCATAAAACATATAGCTGGGCCTTTTTTTGACAGCTATTCCTATTTTCATGGGTAGGCCTTTGCTTGTGAGAAATCTGCTGATAAAAGTTATTACTATGGTAACATGGATATCTCATTTTGGGACGACACTTTCTCTTTCTCTCCATGTGATTCAAGTTGAAAGTCATGAAATACAACAATAATAGTCTGTAAAGTGACATAGAGAAGAAGAGTAGTAAACAAACCTGAAACTGAGCGCTAACTGTAGGGGGCCTTGTTCTCTGGTGAGGGTGGAAGATGGATTTGCTGGTTCGGTCGTGTGCAGTGAGGCTAACAACATGTTGGAGTGAGCGCAAATCCACGAGGTTCTGTTTGATAAAATATAAATAAGATCCAAGAGCTAACAACTCAAGGCCTGCAGCAAACATCTAATTTTAAGTGCTGCTTTCGGAATGACCTGTAAAACACTGCACCCTTTACTAACACTTTACCTTTGGAATGAGCTGCTTCTGTCGACCGCTTCTACTCTTCCTGCAGAAAACACACACAAAATGAGCCTCCACACAACATGCAGCTCTGGAAGCAAACTGTGCAAAGCTGAAGCATAACAAGTCAAAATCTGTGTGTTTAGACTAAAGGAATATGGCCCACTTACTTTCTCATTTCATAATTGGCGAAGATGTCTTCAAATACATCAAGAGGAAGTTCATCAGAGCAATCAAAGGAGAAATCCAGAGTCATGCTGGTACTGTAAATGTTAGAGAAGTATTTTAACCTCATCAACAAATGGTTTTATTTGTAATAGTAACACTAAGTCACATATGTTGTTTCCTCTGAATCACTATTTTCTCTTCGAAAAAAGTACGATTGAAGTTTAATTTAATAAACGGTTTCACATTTGTCTCTTTTAGTCTCCTGATGGACTGAAACTGTGATGAGGATGTTTCCCTCATTCATTACACATTAACTATCACACTCACTACTGTGAGTGATATGAAAAGGGTTGGATGGTCATCACTGACACCTAGAGGATATCAGCGTACCTGTGTCTTCATTTATAAGGCCATGCCATCTAAGCTGCAGTGTTATTTAACATCCTGAGTTTAGTTCAGAGTTAACATGACACCAGATCACAGAAGAGATTGGTTTTATCAAAAGGAAACTAAAGTTAAAGTGACCAGGAGACGTGTGGCAGAATGCACCTGAATAGTTTATTTACCTGGATAGTCTGTCATTAGCGTTGCTGTGGTGTTTCATGTCTTTGAGGGATTTGCGGGAGCTTCGTCTGGCAGCCACTGTGTTGGCAGTACAACAAATCAGTTGTATATAATCATTAGAAAATTGCACAGAAGAAGAAAAAAGACAAAATGTTGATGGTGGAAAAGCTGACTGAGTCATTCAGAAAAAATCAACTAAACAAACATGTCAAACAAGTCCCAGTAAGATATAAAAAGCTTGTCCTGAAAAAACACATCCACAGTCAAGTCAACATCTTTATAACTACTAAAGCTACCTACTCATTTCTGCCCGCTGGCGTCCCATGTTTTTGAATACTGTGAGGATGCGAATGGTGGCTCGGAGGACGCCCCATCTGAACAGTGCCTCTGGACTGGATGCAACCAGGTGGTGGAGGAACGACCGCTCGCTGCTCCGCAGAAGAGACACCACTTCAGGACGCATGTGCTCTTTGTTTTTCTCTCTGAAGTCCTGAAAAACAACAACAATCATGATTACTATGCTGTATACTCCTGCTGCAGTTACACAAAAGACAATCGGTGGTGCGACGCATTCACTACACGTTTGAACTTCACAGAAAATCCACAGTCTTCTTGGGGGAGGGAGCAGCATTAATCATTCACTTAGTTCACATAGATTTCTCAGGTTTTTCCCACACTGGTTTATCTAACAAGGCCACAGCAGATCAACACTCTTCTACAGTGGAATGATGGAAAGTACATGTAGCTGAGGAAATTGTAATTCACACTGCAGAATATGGATGTTTGTGGTGTGGGAATTATACTCCACCTTGATGTGATATTCAACACTGCCAGCAAAGTGTTGGATGGTAAAAGTCGGCTTTGTATTTGGAGAGGGTACAAAGAGTGGGTTATCCTGATTCTGCTGCTTCAGTTTGTCCAGCAGGGTTTTATCTAGGGCCTGAGGGAAGCTGAAGAGACACAGATACACAGAGAGAAGGACAAAATATCCCTTAACATATGATAATGAGACAGACTCAAAAAATAGCATGTGAACAGCAACAGAAATTGCTGCATTATTCAATTAAACCTACTGAGAGGAAGAGAACAGGTTCAACGGGTTATTAGCTTTCATTGATATAACAAGGTGATGACATGATGATAGTACAGTACTATTTTGCCTATTTTGGAAGTTGTGAAGCTTTTTAAAAAAAGATAAAACATTTTAAGATGGCAGTTATAGATATAAGAGTTGTGTTTGACACTATATTTAGTATTTATATTTATATTCAGTATTTCTTCATAAGCCATACTGAAAACACAGCTCTTACAATAAACAATACCATTGTCATAATTCTTCCCTTAGTTAAAGTGTTTATGAGTAAGATTAGCCAGACTGACCAATTTGTCACTACATTGTATTTCTTTGATGTAACGTAAACATCAAATGTTTAAAAATGAAGGCAGGGGGAATGTTACAGGCGAAGTTCACCTACTTGCCCTCCCGATCCAGCAGGTCAAAGAGTCCGGTTGACTTCTTGCTGATCAGCTGGATGCAGCCACTGTTGTCAGTGTAGTCGATGTTTTGCCATGTGATGCCCTCTGACACATAATCTTCCTGGAATCATTTTTAACCACAATTACATAATCAGGTTATATGTAAATAATTCTGTAACACTGATGCGCTGAAGTATTAGTATCAGCCAAACAGCACACACTACAATAAAGACACATGGAAACATGAAGAAGAGAGCTAACATAGTCATGATAGTGGCCGCAAGTAAGTTTTAAAACTCCTTAATGCCAATTGGATTTGAAAAAATGAATGAAAAAAAAAGAAGAAATTTTAACACTTGAAGGAGTGTTGGAGCTTACTTTATGATGTAAAGTAAGCTCCAGATAATTTCAAATATTGTCCAATTTTTCCTGGATTTACAAGCACAGGGTTAAAGAAGTGCACATGCACACAGAGGCAACTGGATGGATAAAAAGTGCCTGCTGTGTCAAGCCCATGCAAATGCAATGAAAAATTAAACTTAAAGTATTTGTAAATACACTTGCCTGCTCAAGCCTGAAGATGTTCTGGTTGATGTAATACAGCAGTTTCTCATTGGTGTAGTTGATGCACAGCTGCTCAAAACTGTTTGTCTGGAGGTTCTCGAATCCAAACATATCCAAGACACCGATGGACAAACACTTAAAACAAAACAGCGAATAGGACAATTAATAACAAATATACAGGCAATGTGATAATGTATTTCATTAGCTACATTAAGGCTGCACATTGCTATCAAACCTGCGGTGTATTTTGCAGAATATGCATCTGTAAAATGACTTGAAATACATATTTGTACAGACATTCCTTTATAATTCCTTTATAATTTATATATTCATAATTCTGGTGAGAATAATTTAGGCCTCCTGTGGTCAGTATTGCTTTTTTTCTTGACTGGTGACTTACAGAGACTGACTCCTCCATGTCTCGTCTATTGAGCATTGCATGGTTGATGTGAAGGATGATCCAGTCAAACAGAGCACTGTATAAAGACTTGGCCATGGAGTCCCGCACTTTGGAGGCCTAAATGCATAGAAACATCAAACAAGGCAAATCAAAAACTCTTGACTGAATAATGAAAACTTAAGGGCAGCCCTAAAACCAAATTTAAACTCTATACCTCTTGTAGTGTGTACTGTGAAACTACGGTGGCCTGGGCGGTCACCACTTTCCTCTTGGTCAAAGCTTTCACCAGCTGCTCCTTTTTCACCTAGAAATAGTTTTTAAAAAAAATCTATTTGAGACAATTCTACAAAACAATCTGCAAGAAAATCGCTAACAAATACTGTATTAGATAAAAACACCAGGCTGAGACATGTTCATTTTCAAACAACATGGAAAGCAATTTTAGGGGTTTGCTCTGCTCACTGAGTGAGAGTATTTTCACGCTTCTGTGATTTCATCCCAAATAAAGGGTTTTGTTGAACTAACACAACATCAGAAATCAAGTGGAGATTTCTAATGTAGATAATAAATCCAGATGATGATTGAGCAGCGTTTGCTGTACTTTAGGAACATACCCTGAGCAGGTCAGACAGTGTAGACAAGACTTTAGCAGGGCCAGCCTCCAGGACCTGAGTGTCTTTGGACACTGTGTACGTCACATTGCCAAGGTGGAGGATGGCAGAGAGGATGGAAAATATGCTGCATGGCACAAACACACAAACACAAACACACACAAACACACACACACACACACACACACACACACACACACACACACACACACACACACACACACACAAACAAACAGATGGCATTAGAGGTTTTCAGGCGGCATACCACGGCTGGCAGCCACACTAGAGGTCCTCAGTTGAAGAATAATGGACGTGGCAGCTGACTGCAGATCTAATTTCACCAGAATTCAACGAAGCGTTGTTTTTTTTTTTTTATGTGAACATTCTCTCACTAATCAGATTTGTGTTTAAGTATTTAATTTATTTTGCAAGCTACAAGGGTGAAGTAGAACGAGGCTGAGAAACTGAAATAATAAATTATTTCTGCTTTCCAAAAGCAAAGCTGTTTAAGTGAAGTTTATGAAAAGTTTACATTACAAACTCCATCCCAACAACAAATCTGAGAGGCGTTTATTTCTTGGTGACTGATGACTCTTCTCTCGTATATGCTGTATACTTTTGTATCTTTTAATATCTCATTTATATCTGTTTTTCTGTAGTTGTTTTTTTTTTTACAGCCTTGTTCCTGATGATGTGAAACTGTGCACCTGTAGCCTACTAAAAACAGTGTCTGGTACACAAAACATTGCTGTGTTGATGTAAACATATCAGTGTTGACTTTGAGCAAGCACATCTAGTACTGTAGAAGCTAAAAGTAGTGGATAGTTGATATTAACATTATTTATTTTTCTATATTGATATGTCTCATGATCTACATTAGGCAGCAAAGCTTAAAATAAGTTGTACACGCCTTAATAGACTATTCATGTTTACTTTTATTCTTATGTACTTTACACAACGTTCCTGACTTCATTCCTGTTCAGAGTTACTCACATCAAGAGTTACAGCTTCAGCGTGATTATTCCCCAGGGGAACCAAGCTGAACAGGTTACAAACGGTGCTGCTGGCGCTTTTATGTGTAAGCTGTGACCTGAGGCTGTCAGGCACTTGCAGACATGTTTGCTGCATTTTTCTACTGCTTGACTTGACAAGCTCTGACCTGTTACTGACACAGTTAAAGAAGGCAGAAACTCTTCCACACTGTTCTGTTAAATTTCAGTTCACCTACCTGCACAGACTTAAGATTTGTACAGCTAACTGAAAACTGTGCAATATCTAAAGGTAGAGTGAAATGTCTGTGGGCCAGGTACATGGAATATTTCAGCAATTCTTTAGTTTTCTTCACCCTCTTAGACGACCAAGTAAGTGAGCTGTACTGTAATAATAATCTGACTAAACCTTCTGGCATGTATGGTTGTGTCCATTAACTCTTTTACTGACACTTTGTAAAAGGCAGCTATAGATAGTCGGTTTGACTCCAGCTTGCAGCATTCCAGTTGTGCTCTTCATGATCAAAACAATACATACTGTTTCTTGGTGGAGGCCAGGAAGCCGACCATTTCCATAGCTTGATGGAGCCTCTTGTACTCGTGCCCAAGTTTCTCCTCATCTTCTATAAGGAGGTCTTCCTGCAGAACAATCAGAGAAGATATGAACGCGGGTAGATATTAAGCATAGTCACAGAGGTGTATGTACAGTAACAGATTACAATCAATCAAAAATATCCAAACATAATCAATAATGTAGAAAAAAGATCAACTGTCATATACTTCAGACAACAACTAGAACTTGAATTTCAAATTTCTGCCTTGGAGAAGGAGCTTAAACGCTCCCTTTCTAATTCAACTCGGTTGAAGTTGGATGCAGCCCGCTCCGCCCTAGATAACCTCCTCACACAAAAAAGCAGAAACTGCAATTTTTTTTCGCTAGGCACAGACTATTTGACTCTTTGAGATTACTGGCTTGTCTGGCAAAGGGCAGGGCTGAGCCTATTGTGATTCCATGATTAAAAGATGACAGAGGAGCTAAATTTTATGAAAATAAACACATGGTTAATATCATGAAATGCTTTTATCAAAACTTATATTCTCCAGAAAGCCCTGACAGCGCTGGGGGCCAGGCCAAATTTTTAGATCATATAGATCTGACAACATTATCAGTTGAGAGTAGAAACATTCTTTGCCGCCCACTTACTGAGGAAGTCTATGAAACGGGTTTCATCAGGAACAGCTTCTCACACTCAAATGTTCGGCGTCTTCTCATTGTGATTCAGTATGCAAACTCAAGTCAAGAGAGAATTTTATGTGTAGCTCTAGATGCAGCTAAAGCTTTTGACAGAGTGGAATTTAAATACCTGTTTGAGGGCTGCCCCTTGTCTCCTCTGCTATTTGCTTTAGCCAGTGAGCCACTCGCTGAGGCAATAAGATGTGCAGATGATATAACCGGGGTCAGCCTGTGCGGCGATGTTCACAAACTGGCACTCTACGCTGATGATGTTATTCTGTTCCTGACTCAGCCTATAGTATAGCTATATATAGATATAGCCTATAGTGTGGGGGTGGCTCAGACATTTTCTGGGTTCTAGACAGGAACCCCAAATTGATACCTGGCACTGTCCTTCCTTGTCTCCACTTGGACTTTTAAAGTTCTACCAATGGAACGCCTGAGCTCTGTTTTAAAGGGGGATGAGAGGTATTTTGAGTTGTGAGCACCCTTTCTGGACTGCTTACCAGGCGACACAAGAGATTTAGTTCTCAGGGGGTGCTTCTCAGAGGGGTAAAAGGGGGTGCTGCCCCTTTTACCCCTCTGTAGTTGCCTAACACTGATTCCTGGGTACTGTCTTTGTCTCATTGCCGTAGCTGCATACTCATTGATTTACATATAATTTTAAAGATGCAAATGTTGTGGGAATTGCCCATATAAGGTCTTTTAAGGTGTTGCAATACTGTTTTATGTTTTTTTTTTCCTATTATGCCACTACGGATGGTATATTTTGCTTATATCAACAATCACTATTGTCATTTATGTTCTGTGTGTTTTGTGTTTGATCTAAAAACTCAATAAAATATATTTTTAAAAGATTAAAAAAAAAAGATGAACTGATTCATCTTTTTTTCTTTGGTGTTTTGGGAGACATGAAAACCTGACTGACACTGTCACACTCTGTGTTATAACATAGTTTTGTGTGAAATATACCTTTTGTGTTTGCATCAGTCTGAACAAAATTACTTATTCTCACAATCTCTATTGATTTTCATGTTCATTTATGAGTTTTCATCTCATTGTACTTGTCGTCTCTCTGTAAACCAACCTGAGAAGCAACTAAAGATAAAAATGGGACAACAGGTTCTCAACTGCAATGTGAGGAAATTGCTGTGAAAATGTTGCATGGTCACAATACATTAAACACACTAGAAAGCAGAAAGTGAACAGCTTTTTCAGGTGGTCCCACTGCATCTTACACAAACAGATACAGGAATAAAGGGATAAAAGTGTCAGTATGTTAGAGGTAAACGTTTTATTAAATTGTCATTTTAATAAAATGATTCGTAAGGAAAACAGGTGCACTGTAAGTCGAGCTGAAGTGGAGTTTTATGTTTTCAGTTTTATTCACTACACAGGGAAGTCTTCAACAAACTGTAATTTCCTCTTGAGAGTTTCAAGATATTGTGGCTGTCTTTCTATAAAACATCTACCACTTGTTTTCCCCATTTGATAACATCAAATGACGCATCGTATGTCTTGTGCTAGTCCTCCCTGTCCTCTATCACTGCTGCTGTAAAGAGTGTGGATCAAAGGTACCTGCTTCAGGTAGCGATAATCTTGTGGCTTTAGAAGACGAAACTCCTCCTGCTCGTCTTTGGACGCTCCAACCAGCAGATAGTAGAACACGTGGTAGCTCCTGCGGGTCAGAGGTCACAAAACACAGAACCATTAGGGCTCATGCAAGTTTCACTTGAACTCTGTTGTTTACTCAACATTTCACTGCACATGGAGCTGTAAAAGTGTGTTTTGAGTGTGGTCTGCTTGTGGTGGACTACACTACAAGCCATGGCAAGGTTGGTATCAACAGAGATAAATTTCCATGCACAGATTTTGGTTTAAAATGTGAGTTATGAGCGATGACCGAGTCTTCATTATACCTCTCACTCTTATCTCTGGACACCAAGCGGCACTTCTCGAGGAGGTACTTCTCAATAACTGCCCTGCAAGAGACGCACAAGAAGAGAATGTCAACAAAACCCGTGAAGCTTTGGTGAAGTTGCCAACATTGCCCGCTACTGACGTAAGAAGAAAAATGAGCGGTGAAACTAAACAAATATATCCACCAAGATAAACTGTTAACTGTGCTGCAGAAGCCTTAAAGGTTCACTAAATGAGTACAGAGGGTTGGTGAGAAAAATAAAACATGGTGCCTCACCCTCTGATGACACCGCTCTCCAGGTAGTTGAGCTGGATGAACTTCCCAAAGCGACTGGAGTTGTTATTCTTTATAGTCTTAGCGTTGCCAAAGGCCTGTTTGAAACATAGGGAACACAAGTTTTCACTAAAATTAATTTTAGTCACAGACACTGGCACCCAGATCTAAACACTGTAAATGTCTGCTGCACAGAGCAGCTATCAAATAAATCATGTTTGGATTGTGAATGGTGGGACATGCTTTCTGTGAGGCATCTTACGCAATAGCAAAGATCTAGTTGGTGTACCTCTGAACTTATTTAGTTAAGTTGTATTGCACTTGTATTGAATTGTCATTCTTATGAGTGCAGTCTGCAAAAAAAGTATCAAGACAAATGAGATAATGCAGCAAGTACAATAACGGTGGGAAATATCAAACTCTTTTAATAAACAGCATGAAGCTAACAACAGTATGAATCTGAAAATATAATAGTTTTTTGATGTTATAATTATTTTTTTGGCACAACATCTCCTTTATGACTTCACCTGCATCATTACATCCGACCTTCAGTGACTGCAGTGCATTCTCAGTGTTTTAATCTGCAATGCAGTCAAACCAGGGGACTCATATCTATCATGCACATGATTAAGTGACCACAAGCACTGAAATTAGAAGCTCCATTAAGCAGCCTTTTGTTAATTTGTCAAAGAACAAAAAACGTCTATCAGTTTGTCTAAAAAATGCCATTTTGTCCAATCAACAGCCCAAATACCCAAAAATATTCAGTTTACAATAAAATTAAACAGAAAGAAGCAACAAATCCGTACACCGGAGAAGCTGCAAGAGTCGATCAACTAATTCATTAATCCGCGAATCGTTTCAGTAATATTATTTTAAATCAAATAACATACCTGTTGTTCACACAAACTAAGCTATTTTATTATGTCAACTTTTTATTATTATTTTCTTGCCTTTGACAGAATAAACGATAAAGACGATGATCTCCAGCTGAAGACCTGGCAGAAACTATGCAGGGAGTGTTATTCTGTAACACACTGGAGACAGTATCTAAGGTTCACTATCAATAACACAACAGACTCCACCCAGGTACATTCAATGGGTAAAATGACACATAAAGGATTATGAGTGATTATTAGCTTTTGCTGACTCTGGATCAGCTTCTAGTTCCCACATTTAAACCTTTTCCGATGGAAAAGAAAAAAACAAACTGAGCCGATGTCACCCTCTGAGGGTACCGGTAACTTCATTCCTGTGTGAGCTATGCTGAGGGTCGTGTCTTAACACGCCAGAGTAACACCTACAAAGGCAGTGATACAGAGCTGCATACTGTACCGATCACACACTGAAAATATGGCACTGAATAGCTGGAATGTTCTTTCGCACCGAACCTTTGTAAATACGTTCAAGTGAGAAACTTCTCAAACATGCATGTCTTTAATTTTCAACCAGACTGATTAAAGTTATCTAAAGGAAGCAGATGTAGCTGGACAAAAATGAAAGGAATGTGGAGTAAAAAAAAAAGACAAAAAGATGGTATGTGGTAGAGAGACAGAAACAGGTGTTTGCCATGTGTCAGTTTAGGGGCTGGATCCACTGAAGGACACGATTATAAAGGTGGATACTTCAGAGGATGTACAGGCTCATTCAGGCAGATGAGCAGATCATGCCTGAAGTCAAAAATGTCCAAGCTTATCACAGGAAACTTGCCTTCAGAAAACTACCAATATGGTGGGAAATACCAGGGGTAAACTGGGACAAGGTTGATGATACCTGAGCAGACAGAATGAGCTGTGACAGTTCACTTCGGCTGGTGACAGAAAACTGAAAAACATTTCATTTTGAAAACTGATGAAGCACAAAAGTGCCCAACATTCTCTGATTCCATCATAAATTTAATACTAATTAATGTTTTGAACAGTTGTCGAAGAAACCAAGCATCCATGCATCTGTAACATCCCGTAACTAACAACAAAGTCTGGCGGCTGTCAGGAAAAAACAGTGGAGTTCATCCCGGCATCCTCTACTGTAGTCACATCATGTCGCAGCTCTTTGATCCATCATGTTTGGAGGTTCCCAAATTAAGCTTGCGGCTTGTGACTCATCAGCACTAGTTGCAAAAGAATATGGGCTTTAACCAAGTACACAAAGAGCGATTTTGACCCTGAATAATTTTAGAGGACTTAAGGTTTTAAAATACAACATATTTTTTAGCTTTTCCTATACTGTTAATTGGCGAGATATTTTGTGCAAAATCTTTGGGGGTCTCAAGCCCAAGGTTGGGAATATTTCCCAGTGATCAATGATCTGATCATTTCCTGACTTTGTGAGTTACAAAGGATCTCCTGAGCACTGCATTAAAATAACTGATGCAAATGATACACATCGGATTATACTGAAGGCTGCACAGAGGACACCACTTCATTACAAATTCAGACAAACAGAAAAAACAAAAAACAAAAAACTGAATCTCATACAAAACAAAAACCCCTGCATTTCTTAGTCGAATATGAGACAGCTTTTTAAATAGGACAGAACATGGTAATGGTAAGAAGATGGTAAGAAATGGGAATGAATATGCTCTTCAAACGCAGACTGGAAAGAGTTCATGATCCATGAATTGAAACACAGCTGAACAAAGGGAGAAGAGGGAGAGAAAGAGTGCATTTGTGAGAATGGGGTTCAAGGTGATTTATACTTTGTTGTGTAGCTTTGCCAGCAGACTGGCTGAGCCTGTTCTGGCACGTTCCTGTTTCTTTTCTCTCTCTGATGTTCCCTCAAAGACAACGCCCTGCAAATTCCCCCAGTGGAGCTCAGGACTCTGCTTCCTGATCATCAACACCCAACACTTACCTCCAGCATAGCTGGCTCCAGCATAATAGCCATGAAGTTGTCACTTTATGGCTTTTAACTGCAGATTTTTTTTTCATAATTTTAAAGTCAAACAACTTAAAACATCTTCATTAATTACATCATAAACACGCACCGAACACATGAGTCAGTGGCAGTTTTCTGGCACCAGAGATGAAAATTACATGCTCTTTCCGGCACAAACTGACGTTAAAGTGAGATAACATTTAGTGGAAAAATTGAAAGAAAGTAAAAGAAGTAACGCTCTCTTGATTTCAGATAAAAAAAGAACAAGCACCACAGGGTGTGACTCACAAATGCAAAGGAACGCCAAGATGACAAAAAGCTGCCACACTACAAGACCATAAAAACCCAAAACCAAACAGCTTAACACACCAACTCATCCTCATTACTACAGCAGCCATCTTGGAAACAGGCCTTAGACTGATATGTATTGATACTCTGCTTTTTTTAACACTTGCGCAAGGCTTCCTCTATTTAAACCAGAGTTCTAACTGTTGCGGTATGACATCTCAGTCTTCTGTAAGCTTGTTCCCCATTTTCCCAGTTAAGAAAGAAAAACAATCAAATCACACCAAGACAACAAACTACTCTCGTCCCTCAAGTCAAATCTCGGAGCTTCAGGAGAAAAGCACAAAACGACACAAGATCATTTAACAGGAAAAATACTTAAGCTGTTGCTTGTTTCAAGAAAAAAAGTTGCTGGACCTGTTCAGAGATAGAGCCAGGATCCTCTGAAATAAAGTTATTTGTGTTAAACGTTAGTTGATCTATTGATTGGTAGATATAGAAGTTACTTGTGCACAGATCAGAAAAATGTGTGCACAAGTGGAGACAGGTCTCCACACCTACTGCTCCTACACAGTTTCCATATCTAGATCAGATTTAAATGGTGCAAAGTTAGATGCACCAGTTTCAAAAAGGAATGAATCAAGTTGTATTGTTGCACAATATTAAAATGAAGTGAAACCAACAAACTCCTTGTTTCCCTCTTGCTGATCTGCTCTCGCACACTGAAGAAAGACTCTTGAAGAAAAAATAACATGAGTCAAAGTAAAACAATTAAAAGTTCCAAGGAGGCAAGTATTTCCCCCAAAAAGCATTTGGCCTAGTTTCATGTCAGTTCAATCATTTAAACGTGTTGTGTAATTTAACATTCATCTAAAATAGACAACAGAGATCACAAGGAAATGTGGGCAAATGAGGCATCCTGTTACTCACTGACAGAGCTACTGTACCAACATGCTACGAAATCTGACAGCCACAGCAACACAAACAACAAAGGCACTCTTTAACATAAATATGGAAGACTAAAACTGATGTTAAAAAAAAACTGAATTCCCAGTTGACAGACACAGATGCTGCAGTTTGCCATAGAAATACAAAAATAACAAAAGAATCTTCGATAGTGTAGATGATGCAGCCTTTTGTGGTTTCTGTTGAATAGACTAATGTTTTTATTGCAGGAAGTGAAAACATGTTTGTAGTATAGTATTTCCTGCATTTCCTGCTGTTTTTGAACGGAAGTGATTGACATGTCTAAAAAAAGAAAAAAGCTATGAGACGGGAGTGGGACACTTGGTATATAGAGTAGTAAGCAGGTGCTGTTTAATTCAGAGCCTGCATCATGACCTAGAGCCACAACATAAGAAAGAAAATACCCGCAACAATGAGGTGATTGGCAAACTCATGTCACCATGATTCTACGCAGTCAAGATGGCAGAGTCTTGGTTAATACCACACTCTTCACACTGTAACTGAAGCAGATGACGATCATTCTGTAAATCAACTAAGCACTAGTTGTGTCAGCTGAACTTGAAACACCAGCATCCTGTGGGGTTTCATAAACCACCAGCACAAGCATGCTAGCAGAGTGAAAGTCTGGCAGGTTTACAGCTAAAATGTGTATGAACATGTTTTTTAATAAACAAAAAAAAGGAAGTGACTGAATCATATGTTTTTTCATTTGATTAATCAGTTATTAATTTTTACCTCACACCAAGGAGGTTACATTTTCACCCATGTCTGTTTGCTGGTTTGTTTGTTTATTTGTCAGCAGAAGGCATGACTTATTGCATGTCTTATTGCCACTACAAAGTTAACAAGGGCGACCGCTACAATAGGCGTGGGTGTCAGTGGTCACAGTCACCTACCTCCAGTACGGGTCCTGCTCCAAGAATGGTCCGTTCCAGCCCACTGGAGTACGTCTTCTGGCTGAGAGCAGTCAGGCAGTGGATGAGATAACTGCTGCTTTCAGTCTTCCCTGCGCCACTCTCACCAGATATGACTATACACTGGTTAACCTGCCTGTTCAGCATGGTACGGAAGGCCACGTCTGCTATTGCAAATATATGAGGGCTTAACTTGCCCAGTGGCTGGTTCTCATACATCTTGACATACTTGGGGTTATAGTAAACAGGTAGGAACTTATTAGGATTTATGGCGATGAGGATGTTACTGGCATAGGTGTAGATTTTTAAATTGTGGAAGCGCTGGCGTAACGCCTCCAGAATACTCTCCTCAGTCACAGTTTGGAGGTTGCAGAGGTCATCATAGTCCTCTCTGTTGCTTTCTTCTTGGTTGCCTCCATTGTTGTCTTTTTGCTGCTGAAGGATGAAGTGGTACCCCTGGCTCTCGGGGTGCCACCTCTGTGCCTCTTGTGGCCACAGCAGGACTCGCTCCAGAGGGCACTCACCATCTTCCAGCAGCCTCTCCTCCCCGCCGCTCTTCCTCACCTCCAGCAGGCTGTACTTCTGGCTGGAGTCCAGTCCCAGAGTGACCACAGCATTGTGGATGACCGACCTCCCCGTGTCCCCAGCACTGACCTGCAGGGGACAGTAGGCAGACATGTCCTGGGAAACCCTGGGGTAGATCTGCACAACACGGGCCTCTCCATCCTGCTCAGGGGCCCCGGCTCCATCTGTAGTGCTCATCCTGATATAGAGAGGCAGGCTTCAGCATAACTCTCTGTCAGCATCCACTGTAGAAACACACACATGATGTGACCAGAGGCCAGATTACACTGAAGGAAAAACAGTTAAGTGTGATCCCATTTTGAACTTCTAACATGCTTTTTTAAATTTTTTTTTTTTTTTTTTTGTTTACAGCAAAACATTTTTTTTTCGGTACATAAACTTATGCAGATGCAGAACACATCTTCAGCCAATTTCCACAAACAGTATCAACACATAAATAACTATTGCTGCAGCGATAATCCACATTTCCTTGATCCTCATAAAAATTTTTCCAGTTCTAGTCCAGTGTCAAACTGGACAAAAATGCCAAATTAAGTCTTACCTTTCGAGGAAGAGCATTCATTTCATCTTTAAAAGCAGAAATATTCCTGACAGCGAAGAGAAAAAAAGAGAATCTGCTCCTCCGGGTAGTGTTAACGAACTCCAGCCACACAACTTCAGGAAAAAAAAAACCTTCTTCACCTGAGCCTCCCAGAAAAGGTGAGTCAAGAAACTTCTTAAACACCGTGTTAAATGATTAAAAACTTATTTCCCAGCATTTCGGCGTCGTTATTTCTCTCGTAAATCACAGTTTCTTAGAGATATTATTGCGGATTAATGTCTCCTCCTCGTTGTCCCGATCGAAAAGTTAGCCTAACGTTACTTCCTAGATTTCTACACACATACACACACATACACACACACACACACTCACACACACACTCTCTCTCTCTCTCTCTCTCTCTCACACACACACACCCCGTCGACGAGGTGGAAATAAAGTGATCGTTTTTTTCTGCACTGACCGGAAAGATGTCACCCTTCAACAAACCGGAGATAAAACTGCTGAGGAGGAAACACGGCACGGGCCTGAAAAATCAGAGAGAGAGACGGTGACTCTTTCTCAGAAAGAGAAGTTAATAGAGAGCGACGCGAGTCAACTGATTAATTGACCTCGTATGTTATTACGGCTGAGGGGGGAGCGCCACCTGCTGGACGCTTGAGGTGGTACAACGAACTCGCAGCGCCCAGGTAAAGGCAGCTGTCGTAGGGAGCTTAATGAGCTCTGTCCCTGGGGCCCATGGAGCCCAAGGTGTTAGAGTGGCCCCTGGTAGAGAGGAGAGAGGCCCAGTCTGAAGTAACAGGCAACATTTACTGGTGGAAAGTCAATCAAGCAACAATGGCGAGATGAAAAAAGAACACAAAGTGTCATAAAACAACCAGAAAGAGACAGAACTACTACAAAGAGATGCATGGGAAGTAGAGGATAGAACTTTAAATTGTCTTGCTCATAATTACAATAAACATCACAAAATAAAATAATAATCAAAACACAGTCACACACAAATGATCATTAACACAGCAATATATGTGCAAATGCTGATATAATTTATTGAAAAATATCAGCATAGGATATTGTAGCGCTGTTTGTTCAGTATACTGATTGCTCGTGGTACAAAGGCTGCCTTTTTTCTTTTTGCCTCAGGTGTTTCTCAATGTTGGGCAGAATGAAATGGTCCACACTCTTAAAACTGGTGCAGAGGCTCTAAATCCTTTTGACAGTTTTAATTAACATTTTGGCCTCAAATCATCTCGTGAAAGTAGTAGCAAAAAAAACCTTCTTTTTTTTTTTTAAGATGGTCTTGGAAAATAGTGTAAAATTGATTTATTTCTAAGGGGAATGGGTGTTCATGTAAGGTTATGTTAAAGTTAGGTGAAATAATGTGTGGCTTGTACAGCTGCTAAAGCTTCATGTGACATTTTTGTAAATAATGAAATGAAAAGGCACTGAAACTGTTCCCTAAGATGTTGTATTTGGCTTATAGAGGTGGTGGATATAATAAAAGCAACACATGTATAATATAATGCAAATCAAGACATATCTGCGGTAAACCTTTGTGCTTTTTTGAAGCCTATTGTGTTGTCACACAAGGCTGAATTTAGCCCCTGTTGTGCAAATAAATTCAGACCACATCTTATCTTTACTATTTTAATCACTGAAACACTTGTTATTTGATATATATACATATATAGATATAATTACCTGCACAAATGGTCACATTTCTCCTTTCTGTCCTATTAATCCCACGGTGTGCCATGGTTTCATTGGTTTTCGTTTCTATCACTTAACTTCAGTCAAGGGAATCTATGTACTTTTTAGGCAAATTCCAAGGAGAAAAAATAAAGACATGAACTGCATAGTTTTAAGTTTGAAACAGCCAAAATCAGCTCACATAATGATTAAAGAAAAAGTCCAGTCTTCCTCATGTTTTCTCAAGGTTTGGTTGTGCAGCACAGATGTGCAATTACAGGGAAACCACTGAAAATCAATGTAAAAATTTACACCAGTCCATTTTATTTCTTTTTTGATCAGCAGGCGATATGAATTTTTGGCCATGTCTGCAATTTTTTTTAAAATGAAAGAGTCCTCAGGAAACTGGCCCAAGGTGAAAAGTAATTTTTCACACAGCACCCCGACAACTGAGAACATCAAAAATCAATAGCATGTCTTATGATGACCAGTTTCGCTTATGCTAATGCAGCGCCTGTCCATTCAGGTGTATAATGACTGCAGAGGTGTTGAGCCGGTGTGTCCCAATTTGGTGAAGTAGCTTGCAGACACACTGACAGCTTATTATACTGTGAGGAATGAAGAGAGGCAACATAAAGTGTTACTCAGCACAAATCAGCTGCTGTTGATAATGACTACCTGCAGAGGCAGCCAGGTTTCACCCACTCAGGAAGACAAATTAGGACACACACACACATACACAAATAGTTAGAGGCACACACACATATTGTTTCTATGTGTCAGAACTGCAGATTCATCACCCCTGTCGAGTGCTGTGATAAACATGTTTGTGGTCATTTCCGTGTGTTCACTCTGATCGTTTTAATGGGGACGATGATGACGGCCTTGTTAACGCTGATGGTGTCTTACTAGGTGTCACTCTTGTTCCTGCTGGACTGAGCCAGTTCTGCAAAGACACACTGAATCCAGTTCAGTAGGCACACGAGTACACAACCCTCACACAAGCACACAAATGCCTCGCTATCACATTCCCAAAATGATTGAAAGCACAAAATTTAACAAGTTATGGTTCTATTTTAGACCCTGCCAAGCAAAGACAGTGCAGATTTCACATGTTCACAACACCTTTATTGACTGAAATCACCTTTATCTTAGAAACTGTGCAAATGTCGGTGATGATCCTTTCCAAAATAGACACATAGTGTTGACAATGAGCTTATATCAAAGGAAAAGTATCATAATGAGTGCTGTGCTTCACAAATCACACTGATTAGACCTTCACCATCCCTGTCCTTTATTCTCCTTCTTCAGAAGGGAGAAGAGTCAGAATCAGAAGAAACCAAATACTATACAGTGTGTCTGGACATGCAAAGACTTTTACAACATTCCTCTTTCTTTTACAGTGCAGGCGGCCTTGCTTTTCCCCCCGTGCATCCTTGTACTCCCCTCACCTCTCCGTTTGATTATGGCCACGTCTCTCAGGTGTACTGGGAGCTCATTCTTTCATGTCAGACACTGAACTTAGCCACTGTGAACAATTCCTATTTGGTTTAATGCTCACTAATGAGCTAAGTTCTGCATCTTCAGAAAAGTCATCCCACAGTGGTGCTCGCAGTGGGAAATCTGAGCTTTGTTTGTCTCATTCTGAAAGAAAAAAAAAAACCTCAAAAACACAACTCAAAATTATACAGATTTTTAATGGAGATCACAGATTTAATTGAAGTTGCAATCATGCTCAGTCCTGTAAAAGTAATAATGTCTGCTGCGTAAACCACTGGCTGTCATCCTGCAATTTATGAAAAATGAGAAATCCAGGTCTACTGCAGGCAAAGAAGTCATTAAAACAGAGGAAATTTGCTCATAAAAACAAACTGTAATAGTCTAATATATTATACTGACCACTACTATGAATGTAGAATGTGTGGAGACATAAGAGTAGTGGTTGGCCAAAGAGTTAGGCCACAATTTATTGCTTTAAAATGCAATAACTGAATGGCTCTTTTCATGACCTGCATGTTAATGAGCCTTGTAAAAACCCTACTGCCTCACATCAATCCTCAAATCCAGTGTTTTATTTACTTGAGTAAAAGTAGGAATACAACAATATGAAAAAAAAAAGTAAGAGTCATCAATTCAAAACCTCTGTCTCTCTCTGGTCTCTGGCTCATGTTAGTGTTCAATCATCATATTAAGTATAATTGGATTATTATTACTGATGCGACAATGTGGATATTAGTTTAACTACTTTATAAACCATTTAGCAGGTTAATCTTCAAAAATTCATGATATTTTATAAAATCTTCATAGCATTTACGTGAAGAATTAGAATAGTGATTAGTAACTAGACCTTTCATGGAGTAAAAAGTAGTGAAATGTAGTAAAGTAAAAGTGTAGCAGAAAATTGAAATATTCAAGTAAATGTACTTAGTTACTTTCCACCACTGACCAAATGTAGGAAAAATAAAACAGTGGAGGGTCAAACCTGGTCTGGATGCAAGGTCATGCTTCGGGCAGCACAGCCCTTGAAAGTTTAGTAGACTACATGTAAATTTCATGACGACTACGTGTTTTATAAGCTTTAAATGCAGATATCAGCTTTCTCTTTTCACATGGTGGGTGTAATTCTTCCCTCCGCAGCTCTGAAGAGTCTCTGCCTTCGTCGTTTGTTCTCAGATAGTTTGTCTGAGCCTCAGGACACAGGCTCAGTTTTCAGAATAAACTGTTAGTCCGCCCAAACACTGGTGTCATGACATCACCGCTCGGTGGAAAACAGCTTACTCTCACGTTCACTCCGCCTCGATCTGGAACCTTATGACTAAACTTATTACAGTTCAGTCTGTATATTCTGCAATAGTGCTCATTTGCTAAGTGAAATGACAGAATTTGAATCCACGCTTCACATGATCATGTTTAGTTTCTTCACTCCGCCAAGTTGCACTGATTTAATCACAGTGAAGAAACAAAAATAGGACTAGACAGAAGTATTAATGAGAGAATTCTGTAATTTTCTTCCTCACTTATTTATTCCTGTTACTCAAATAAGTCATCATCCTTAGTCCTCAGAATGACTTGGATTTCACACTCTCGCAGCGGCACAAATCTTGTAAACAACCCAAGAGTTGGATTAGTTTCAAGGGTATCTGTGTCCAAGTGAAGTTACCTGAGCTCGGCGGCCATTATGTCATTTTTCACCCCGCATCAGGAGAAGAAAAGGCAGCTGCAGCCTTTGTCATCCCGCCACCTCCTCCTCTCCTGTGGAGAAGAAGTGTGATGATCCATTTTGGGATTAAATAAGCAGGCTAACAAAGCCTCCACTGTCACCTTCTTCATACGGGACTTTATTCAACTTTTCCAGATTTGTTCTGGGCTCAGGGTAATGGTTTCTTCTAAGAGGGAGAACCAAGAAGACCCTTTCAGAGATGGGGGAAGTTGTTATGAGAAAAAGTAGGTGGAACAGTAGGATAGAGAAAGACAGAAAAATAAGGGAAGAGAAGGAAAGAGTGGCACAGTCCTAAACAGTCTATGCAAGCAATTAAGCAGCACCGTGTTCAGCAAAAATATTTCCTTAATAACAAAAGATGCATTTAGATGTATTACAGTGGGTTTCATATTTATTATTTATCTCATCTTACATTTCTGCTCTGTTGACCAAAGAGCTGAAAAAACAACCTTCGTTCATCTGGTCACAAAAGCGTCTGTAAAAGGATGTGAATCTCCACTTACCTGTTTGTAACCAAGAGCAGTGGTTGATGAGGCCCTCAGTGTAGTCAGACCCCTATCACTCACTCCCTGCTGGTTTCCCTGCTTTCTGTTGCATGTTCTTAGCAAGACGGCGCTGCTTTCTACTCCTCAAGCTGTTCCGTGTGAGGTGTGGGTGAGCAAGGGGTTGAGCATGTGTGAAAAGAGAGAAGGCACAAAGGGGGGAGGGGAGGGGAGAGGGGCGGAGAGGAACGAGGGGAGGGAGGGAGCGAGGATGATGGGACAGGTGTGGAATTTACACACCTTGCTGGTAGCGCACACTATTGGCATGATGAGTCACCATTCTTATGGTGGAGAGGTTTCTGAAAGAGAGAGACACACTGAAATATAATGGAATGAAAAGTGTGTAGGATGTGTCTTTGTTTCACCCTGGCCCAGGTTTTGAGTCAAAAGTGTATTTTATTCTAAGTGCTTAAGATTTCAACTCTCCAGTCCCCTCGGTTGTGTGGGAGATACACATGTTATATAGATAACATTAGTGTGACAAACAGCAAATATCACCTTCACTATTAAGTCAAGACAAAAATAAGTGATAGTCACATTGAACACACAGCAAAATATGGGTGTTCTGTTTTTTTCTTGTTTCCAGTAGCTCTCTATATTTTTATGTAAAACTGAGCTACACAATAAAATAAGATCAAGTAAAATTGTAAATAAAAAAACTCACTAAAACATTATACTTTACTGTTCTGGTTCACTCTCAATGCTCTCACAGCATCGTTTTCAGCCACAGCAGACAACTGTTTTCATTTAAAAAGGTCTAAAAATCCACTGTACACTACCTGGTTAGCACCAAAGAGCAGAACCTGGCAGCTAAAGACTCAGACATTTCCCCTGTTTTAGAGACCAAAAACAGAGATAAGAAGGGTGAAAATCAGACTTACATGCATCAGGTGTCCAGAAACAGGAATTCAAATGAATGACAATGCTGCTCTATATCTGCTGGATATGAGCAAAAATATCTGGTTTAAGAAAACTGAAAAAAAACTTTTAAATTCCTTGTTTGGATGATGGAAATTTAGTTACTGATCACAAAAACAGACCACTGCACTCACGTTTTGTTTCCTACATCTCATGTGGAGCACACCACTCCTCTGATCCTCTGAGCACTTCAGAGCAAAAACTAGCAAACTCTATCCAATGGTTAACAAAGCAGGGGAAATGGAAAGCTCTCACCCTCCATCACATGAGGGCCCTCGTGTCAGTCACCATACCCTCCGTATACATTCTGCCCTCTCACCATCAGGATGATTGTTTTGATTTGACGGCTGAAACCTGACACGCAGTGCTTCCATACATGGTTGGTACATGTCGCCGTCCCTCTACAGCAGGGCAGCGAGGCTGAAAAAAACACGGAGACTGTCTCGAGCTGTTTTTTTCCCCCTCGCCTTTTAAGAGCACTCTGCAGCGTGCTCCTCTTTGGCCCCTAATGCACCCGGTCCATTTAGCAAGGCAGAGCTGTGAAACCCAAGATCACAGGCATGGTCAAAAACAATTTCACCCTCTGATTGAGCCAATATCCACTTTACACTTTGAAACAGGAATCTGATATGTGTAACTATACATGTACAATATTCAAGTACCACATTTTATGAGTTGTAGCAAAAACATGAAATTCAGAGTATTCTCTACACTTGTAGCTTGTCCTCTTAACACTACATCTATCTTGTAAAACCCCAGAAATGTTTATTGCTTTCCAAGATACCTTATATCCTCTCCTGGACCTTTATTTGACCTGGTAACCTCAGCTACTAAACAAACAAACCAATTAGTATGAGAGAGAAAACGCCCATTTTCTCAGCAACTGTTTCTCAGGGGTCAGTGTTTTGGAGCAGGACTTGCCCCAAGCACAAAGAGATGAAGCGGCTTGTGTGTGAAACCAGATCCACTCTGGAGTGATGGGCAGCGCATGGCAGGGAGTCCTGGATGCATTAGCCCAGGCTAATGGGCTAGCTGGCTCTGAGAGGCCTGACTGTCCATTATGTGCGGCTACAGCTGGAGGAGTTTGACGGTAAACAGTTTTTTGACTGCTCTGATGTCCAACAAACCCCTAAAGTCACATATCGTTGAAATATGTGATGATGATTTCTAAAATTGGATAATTTCTCTTGGCCATGAGGATTGTTTATTGCTTTTCTGTTGCAGGGCAGTTTTTGTTCTATTTTTCTGTTGATTTCTGTTGTACCATTTAGCCACTGTTGTGGCATGTCTCTAGGGATGGTAATATCAGGTCTGTTGGTTGATGATTTCATCAACCAATCTCTGGATGAATTGTCATTTTGTACTGACACTCACAATGCCCTAATGATGAATCCTACTGACTTTGATGAGCCCCTAATTTTTCTTCTTGTGCCACTGGCAGATTGACATTTGTGGTTTTGAGTGAAACGTGGATGGATTTCCATTAAATTGAATGGCACGTTCCTGCAGTAGATGAGGCCGCAGTCTGAGGACCTGGGACCTGGGACCACATTTCTAGGACCCTAGTTTTTCATGACAGTGCCACAAAAGTATTTGGGTGGTGCCATTGCCCGATCTACTCTGCGCATGTACATAGAACAAAGCCAACCGTATGCCTAACCCTGACTGTAACCCTGAGCAATTCACTAGGTGAGGAGGACGAGAAAAACTAGGGTCCCAGAAATGTGGTCCTTAGACAGGAGTCCTGAAGCTGCTGCCTCCTCCACTGCAGGAACATAGTATTGATTAAGTGATACACACAATCATGTCTCCATCAGGATGAATAGTAATAACTTATCGATACCTCAACTTCTCTCCTAATGACAGCTTTTGGGTCTTCTACGTCTGTTATTGCTGTAGGCTCTTAGTCTTCTATCTATCTATCTATCTATCTATCTATCTATCTATCTATCTATCTATCTATCTATCTATCTATCTATCTAT
>JBBMJY010000006.1:16537119-16580327 GCA_037833715.1 Toxotes lorentzi
TCTATCTATCTATCTATCTATCTATCTATCTATCTATCTATCTATCTATCTATCTATCTATCTATCTATCTATAAATCTATCTATAAAATTTAGACAGTTGCTAAGAAATAAGGCTCACAGCTACACTGAAATAATATACAGGAGAAAAAAACAGAAAAGTACAATAAATCAGTTCCATCCAACCTGTCACTTTTATGTAATTTGACATCCACAAAAAATGGCTAGACATATCAGACATGGCCTGTGAGAGCAAAATGATCCCTGCTTCACTGAAAAGGTGACTGTTAATAGGCTGACTTGAGGTGGATAATGAAGGACTTGTACATTTTCTGTTCTTTCTGTGAAGTTCAGGACATTGGCACAGCTTTGGAGGAAGGTGTGTGATGGTTAAAAAGGGCACAGAGATGGGAAGGAGCCATGTGATGAACAGCTCTTTATGTAGAGCGAAGTGGATTGATCTTTGCTGCATGCAAAGCCAACAGGCATTTTGCAGGGAGAGAGTAATAGAAAGGAGCAGGAGTGAGAGAGAGAGAGAGCACTCAGGTGGGAGTTTTTTTTTTTTTTTTTTTTGGATGTACTGCAGGACTTTGGAGGATGTGCCATAGAGGGTGCTGTTGCATTAATCAATTCTGGAGGTGATAAATGCCTGAATAAGAGTTTCAGCAGCCAAGAATGACAATGAAGGACAGAGATGGGCAGTGTTTCTGTGGCACAAAGGGTTGTTTCACTCAGCAGGATTATCAGACTAACATCAATCGAAAAAGATGAGTAACATAATTTCTATGTTTGATTGCAGTTATGTTTTTAAACATGTTTTATAATGACACATAGTCCAAATTTGTAAGTAAAAAATGCATTTGTAACCGAGTCACTGTTTGCAGCCATAATTTATTCCTGTAAATGGATGACCTTGCAAAACTGTCAAGGATCATCAGTGCCACCTATTGATCATGATGAGAATTTTAATCTGTTTTGGAGGAGCAAAAGATCATTTCAATCAATTTCACGCTTTCTTGATTAAAAAATGGAGGAAAAGCTGAACAATTTAACAATGTTCTACAAGCAAGATCGTTTACGTTGTGAGCAGCTGCAGACTGAACATTCAGAACATGCAGCTCTCAGATATCGTGGACTCTCAGCGGGATTAGTAGATATCCAGTTGCCAACAGAACAGGAAAAAGACATCTGTGAAAAAAGGCTAGGCGACCTTTGACCCTCCCAGTGGTTAGTGTGAATCAGTGACACTCGCACATACCAAGCTGTCCGGTCGACTGCACCGCTCGTCTGAATTACACTTGTTTTTGTTAAACTTTAGTTTCCTGTGCGTTTTACTGGTTAATCAAAATTGTCTATTACATGTACTCTTTAACAGCATTGCAACTAGCAATTAAACTTCTCTCTGTCGTTACCATTTGGAATTCATTTGCACTATTTGCAGCTGTGAATACTGCCTCGATTTCCTCTATGCATTGAGAAAATTCTGAAAGATTCTGATAATCTCTCAAAACTGTTTATGTAATACTGTAGAAAATGGCTGCTGCAACCACAAGCTGTTTTTCATCCAAAATATTTGTCGAATCACATATTCATCATCCAAAAGCTCTTTTAGTGAAAGCATTGTTCTGCCATTGTCCAGCTGCTGCTGGACAATGGCAGAAAATGAGCGGATTTCATTATGTTTCAGACTCTCCCATCACTGTGGTGTAGATGGCAGTGAAATGACACACCCAGGTGGCACATAAACACACTTTCTTGCTCTCAGTATTTCCCTGTTTCTGTTCTTTTTCTTTTATTTTCTTTTAAGCAGAAGGTATAATATTCTACTTCTGAATGTGTCTTTGTTACATGGCATGTTATTTTGGTTGTTCCTGAAACTTTGGTTAGTGGTTGGTCAACACAAAAAAAATATTAGTTTTGCAATTTCTTTTCATGGTCTGAACCTGTCATTGAGGCACTAAAGACCCCCATTACATGTTTTCTCTGATCTACTTCATCTACCAGCAGCAGAATTTCTCTCCTGCTTTAGTTTCTTTTTTCTTCCATTTCAGACAGTTTCCTATTGTCAGTGCATTAGGGTGTTGGCAGTTTTAGGGCAATTTGATGTTTTTTATTGGCTATTATGGGTCCATTCATACATGTATATAATGGTGTAATCACACAACAACTGCTCTTCAAAGACACTAAACTTCACTGCAAGAGAAAAGGTGATAAATGTGTATTATTCTTCACTTTTAGTGAAAAACTGTTTTACTTTAAGTCTCATGCATAAGGGCCCTTAACATGAACTGGACTGAACCTGAGCTTGAAAGTGTCCCTGTGTGATCTTCACTACAGTCCTGACAATGATTTAGAGGACAAAAAAGACTCAGTGCTCACAGACAATGCTATAATATGAGAGCTGCGGCACTAAATAAGATACTGCCACTTAGGAAAATAAGAGAGGTTGCCTAGCTGGAGCCAAGACTGAACGTCGTGTCAGCACAGTGTGTAAAACCACACTCCCAGGCTTGGCTGTTCCTGGAGTTGGTTCAACCAAGGTCTGCCCATCTTTCTTTAATGGTTGTTTATGAAGCATGAAAACCCTCTCGACACCTTCACTGGCCGCCAGTAGCTCCTTCTGACTCCAAGTCTGCATGAGGACATCTTAGCAAACTTCCTCCAAATGAGGTCACCGGCCTTTTTAATGATGCCCGATCTATGTTGGCACGTTTCTCTTCAGATTAGATGTGATTAAAGTAATGGTTTCACCAGCAAGAAACTATTACTTTCCAGCGGCTCTGCAGTACATCAGAAGATGATTCTTCTTTGCCATCTACAGTACATTTCTTTTATCTACACAATAAAAGACACTGAGAGCTACTTAAAACATCCACAAAAGAAATGCACTTGTATTTTTTCAGAGGAAGGTTTTGTTTGAGTCTGATTTAAAGTCATTGTTTGAAGCAGATGTGAAACAGTGAGGAGCAAATTATGATTCTGACATTAACTGGTTTCCTTGGAGGATTTAGCACATTATCATAACAGATCTGAAATTAAACGCAATAGATGGTGAGCGGTTGTCACGTTGAGTACAGCTTTGATTTTCTCCCCTGGAGCTCCGCTTTAAGTTCATTGCTATTCATCACTATTTTGTGTGAAAAGACAGCGGTTTCCACAGTCCCTTCTTTCGCCATCAACTCTGACTTTGCTGTGTTTCCTGGATCTTGAGAGACGCAGAGCTTCGAACGGTGGTGAATAAATGATTCAGCTGTTGTTTGTGGGTAAACATGAGTGGACGTCCCTGAACTTTAGTGTTTAGAGATTTACTCTGGCGCTGTCCCAGTGCCCTTGAAACCAAAAGTTGAAACGACAGACAGGAGGCTGAAAAAAGCTAAAAAACAAAAATGCAAAACAGGAACTCACCTTCATGTTTGCTGCTTATTATATATCACAGCAAGTCAACTTACTGTACTGGAAAACATCCTTTTGCTGTAACATTTTTAAAGGTCTTCATTCATGCTTTTTTTGTACAGCAGCTGAATCCTTGAAAGCTTCTCTGGAAGATGCTGACCTTCACACTGTTGCTTCAAAAGGAGCATTTCTCTAAATATCAAAGGGCAAAAATCTGCTCCAGTCAGTCATCACAGAATGTTAAAGGATGCACTAACTGTTTGATTTATACATTCAACACTTACTTTTTTTGGGTAATATTAATGTCACATGCATAACATAATGTGCACAATCATGATATCATCTTGATATTGAACATATAGTCTTAATAATGATGGCACTGGATCTAAACAGTGGAAGAAATGCTGCTTGATTCTAATGTTAGTCTTTCGGAGAGGCTGTCAGAAATGCAGTGGTGGAGGTTAACTAAGTATGTTTAGTGGTGTAGCCTACTTGCGTTATACTTCTACTACACTACATTTGAGAGGAAAACATTTCACTCATTTCCACTACATTTTTCTCATAAAAGCCTTACATGCACAATGCGTGATCAGCTTTTAAAATATGACTCAAGGGTACACTACAAACTACAACAGTATGACAGTACTTACAAATCAATGCAGCAGTAATTATGAGAAATAAATGTACTGTAATATAATGAAATGAGACACTTAAAAGGTCCATTTTCGTGCATAATGAGCAGTAGCTTTAATACCTGAAGTACATTTTGCTCCACTTTTTTACTTTGCAGGATTTTCAGTGGTAATGGAGTGTTCTTACATTGTCTTAAGTAAAGGCTCTGAATACATCTATCACCATTATAAAAATATCATACATGTAGTCAATGGACTTTGGCAGTGGTCATTTCTAATTTTCTGTGCTGGACTAATGACCAAAGGCCTTTCCGCAGTGCTGTTGAATGAACAATGTGACGTGAGCTTATCTGGGTCAGCGTATGTTACTGCTGCAGGTCAGATCTGAGTGAAAAGAAGTCTGACTGTCTGTTCCTGTTTTACACAGTGTCCCAGGCTGTGAGACAATGCCTGGGCAGACTTTTATGTACCGGGATGATGTGTTCATGGTGCCACACTGTTCCCAGATAAAACAAAAGGGTTTTTTCATGTCATTTCGTGGCCTCTGGCGGGGCTGTAGTGTTTGAGTCTGGATTTGTAAACACTGTCTTTGGATCTCGGACTTTTATCTGTCACACTGTATCTTGACCTATCAGTATTTCTGAAAAACTTACTTTAACTCTAAATTAATTCAGCACCTTTGTTCCTTTTGTTGGGAAAGATATGCTTTCTAACAATTTTGAACATCAAGACGGGGATAAGACCTCTCAACACATGGTCCTCTCTTTGGCTCATGTGGATCTGGTCTCAGGATTGCCGTATACTCATCGGAGGCAGTCAGTGCAGAGCTGCTAAAACTCCCCTCCCATGTCCACCATCTTCCTCTCCTTTCCTCCTCGTCACCATTCAAAAGCCAAAAAAGGTAAACACCAGCTTTTTTTTTTTTTTTTTTTTCCTTGCCGCACTTTGTCCCCATATCCCAATGGCAAGTGCAGTCTCACACCAACAGGGCAAAATTAATCATTTTGTTCCCATTTTCTTACTGTCAGCCATGGCAACAGCTTTCTGTGAGCCATCTCAGCTGTGCTTCTCAAGGCAACACTCACTCTCCCCTGTCATTATCCTGTCCATTAGTGCTTTTTGCCATTGTCATTTGGATTTCAGGGCTTTTCTTTTTAACATCTGGCTCCCGTGTGGTGTCCTTGATGCTTGGCACATACAGACAAATTAGCTACAGCACCTTGAGGTCTTAACGCTTTGTGCAGCTTCACTGTATGTACAATGTAGTGTGAGATAAGTTGCCTCTAACGATGACTGACCATGTGGAATAGTTTCAAGGACTTAAAGCCATTGATTTACTTTTAATTCTAATGGGGACAATTAAATGTATGCAATAAATTGTCTCTTTTGTCAATAATAATCCAATCTTGTGCAAAGAATGGAATAAGGAAGGAAAGCAGTGATTAGCTTGATGTCCCACTTTTGTGTCCTTTAAAAAGAGAACACGTAAGTCTCAACTGCACATTTCCAGCATCACAAACTAAAACCATTTTGTAATCTCACAAAAACTCAAAGAATATTTATCCTATGAATTGCATGACACAGCGTTTTTGTGGCACCATGATGCAATTGGGTTTCCTGGCTTGGAAATAGGAATTGTTTCATAATCCTCTTTGGAACAACATAACCATTGTGTTCCCAAAAAGCAGGACGTGCACCGACACACTGAGCACAGATATAAGATATTACCTCACTGGGTGTTAGATCTAACGTGGCTCTCTGTAAAATGGGTTCGATGCTGTCACTAGTCACTATCCCACGGTGGAGAAATCACTTCTGAGTGCAGTTTCTCTGGCCACTTTCTCTTGTCTAAGTGAGTTCAGTCCTGCTTTTCGACATGTTAATAACTTGAGGAAGCCACAGCATGTTTTTTTTGTTTCGTTTTCTTGTTTTAAAAATGTTTTTTGGAATTATTCGTTTTTTTAAACATACCAACCCAATCACGTAACACAAACATGCCCTGAAACACTACACAAGCAAACAAACAAACAAACAAACAAAAACAAGAAAAAGCAGAGAAACTTTAATTAATAACATAACACCCCCCATTTCTGTATGGATTTAGACTGGGAGCTGTTCTGTTGAAAGACTATTTTTGATTTTCAAAAGTATCCCCTTGTGGACTTCCAATCTTGAATTGATGGAGCCAGATCTGATTCAAAAAAATTTGTAAAACCAAAGAAGAAAAAAATCATTATCCAGCACAACGGATACCTTATCTGGTCTAAACTCCAGTCTGCAACCCCAGAAAGAATGGAGCAAGGTCTCAGTTTCTTTTTGCACTCGATGCACAGAAGCCTTGTTAACAGATTTGTGACTCTTTTCTCTGGCAGAGAAAATTCTTTTCACTGGTTAGTTTTTCATAAGATGTGGAGCTTCTTCAACAGCAACATCACAAGACACATTCTAGCATTTATTTCATTTTTCACCATTAAGAAGTTCTCTGAACTGAAACTGAGAATATATTGAATTGCACATTAAATGTATTACATTTATATAATTAAATGTTCTTTTAATCTAATTTTGTCACAAGAGTGATTTTGACTGGGATGAAGAATTACCACCCTTATAAATACTACCTTCAAATGCATCCCAGATGACACAGAGAGGGGGTTTATCCTCTCCTCCTTCGACACTGGTGATTTTAAATGTTTCACTATTAGAAATAACATATTAAATAGATTTTGGATCCTGGAGGTGAGTAAGACTAGAGCAGGTTTTCTTAGAGTATGAACAGAAAGAATAATCTCTTAGGATAATCTTAGGAAACAAAATTCTCCAGGAGTCTCAAAAAGGTTTAATAGACAGTTTGGAGATAATTTAGGGTTGCATTTAAAGCCTGATCAGTCTAATTTACTGAGATTTTTATCTAGATCACCCCTGATTATGAGACTACCAGAGTGATTTCTTTGAAGCTCATCTAAAAAGGATAAACTTACTGCTGGGGTCATGTATAAAGAAATGGAGGTGCTCAACTTAGAATCTACCCCTCCTGCTGTGAAATGAAAGAAAATGGACACTCATTTCTCACCAGAATACTGAACTCTAATGCTCTTTTTTTTCTTACCAGTGTTATCCATTAACAGTCCATGCAACAAACTGAATTAGATTTTCATTAGTGTGTGTCTAACTTATTTAGTACATTTATCTCATGTAGTCTCATGCATAACTCCTCAAACTGATTTATTTTTCCACTCACATCCATTCCTGAGAGGCGAGTATGTTCACTGGGAATTTGAAACCAAGAAAAACAAAAACACAATGCAAAAAACCCCCAAAACTATTGTTTCATAGCACAATACTATTTAAGGTTTTAAATCCCAGAATCCCCATGCCTTCTTTAAATGGCGTATTTAAAACAAGTGGAAAAACAAATACTTATGCAAAAAGGCCCTTAGTGTTTCTCTATTCCATTATTCCAGCAGGGAGTTAAAAAAGTCTCCTCTAACGCTTCCTGTAAAAATTTGTCAAAATCTCCTCTTCTCCAAAATTCTCTGCTCAGTCACAGACTCCTATTGTAAGCTGGAAAATGTTGTTGCAGTTTATTTTTGGCCAGGAACCTGCATGATTAAGCACGAATCGTGCCAGTATTTGATATTTTAAATGAACCATTTTTTAAGGTTTTACTCTGTTACTTTCAGTAATTTCTTACCATAAAAAAAAACAAACAAACAAAAAAAAAACACATGAGCTCATTTCAAGGTTAGATGGAAATTTTGCTCGCCATTTCATGTTGATGGGGCTCCTCAGGAAATGCAATGCAATAATTTACTCACAATAGGAGACCATTTGGGAGTGAAATTAGACTGACCTCATCTACAGACACAGGAACTGTTCATCCTCATTAAACCACTCAGTGTGCATTCAGTGTGAATGTGTAAAATATCAGGGATACTCAGTCTTTTTTTTAAATACTGGACAAATAATATGCAAACAGGTAAGAGCCATTATCTGTCTTTATTAAAACTGTGGAAGTTTTTAAGGACAAAGTATAGATAAAGAGAAGCAGAGGAGTATTGCAGCGTCACAAAGATGCTGCTCATATTTTATACATTCAGTGTACATTAAAGCATTGATGTGAGCAGCTGCATGAATGATTCAAGACTGAAACAGTCAAAAACCTCAGTGAAGTGTCTCCATAGTGTGTGTGTGTGTGTGTGTGTGTGTGTGTGTGTGTGTGTGTGTGTGTGTATGTGTATGTGTGTGTGTGTGTGTTTGTGTGTGTATTGTCTCAAGGTCTTTTTAGCTTGATTATGCACTGGTATAATTATAATGTACATCAATTGTCAAAGAACAAAGAGCGTGTGATCGGTGCATTATGAGATTACTTGTTGGTTGGCTTTAAAACTGAGCACAGTGTTCACTGTAACACGGCCTGATATCTACTGTACGTCACAGAGAACTCATTAAACACGTCGTATCTGTGTGCTGGTGCAGTAGCCACAGTCTGATATGGGAGTCACATTTTCATATCAGAAAATGACACACACATCACACTGTTAAAACCTCACAACTTCAGTTTGTGCCTCTAACTCCATTAAACAGAACAGAGGTGACAGTGTTAAACCTAAAAAACTGTTCTGGTTCTTTGGGAGTTTGTGGGAGTGTTCTCGAGTTACTCTACTAGGTCTATACTGACAATTAGTGCCTGGTATTGATTAATCATATCACCCACAGTATCTCTTGCATATGAATGCACCATTAACAGTTTGCAAATTGTGTGATGTGGGACATTGGCATCTGCATCAAAGGGTAAATAGGCCACAAAGCATATGACACAATCCCCAACACCATATTGTGCTCTTGCTGTAGACTAATTTAGAAGTATCCATATGTGCTAATTAGGTCATCTTGACCCTAGCGAGGACAGGAGAGTACGACGTGGCATGTGGTGAAGTGTGGCTCCCATTCTCTACTTCGTGGTTGCCCTGCAGTTGTTCAGCGAAGCGGGCAGGCAGACACAAAGCAGTGTGACGTAAGAGCTGCACAAGCTGAAAACTTTCTGAGGCAACACGCACACATACACTACACCCATCTATATGTATGTGTGAAGACAGTATGACAACTACAACCTCTGATATTCCTTTTGTAGCTTGTAGACAAGGATCTGCCTGAGGAACCAATGCTTAGAAATACTGAGACTAAGATGACAGATTGAGATGTTACTGTGTCTCCTCTTATGGACTTTCTGTCTTTGTGGATCATATATATGTATATGTATGAGATACATAGAGTTGTAGCAGTGCTTACATTCAGGGCTGGAAAACATCCCAAAATGTCCTACTCCGGTGGAAATATTGTTAAATATATGTTAATATTTTGTTCAAGTCAAGGACTGGAAAAGAAGTGAATGCTGATGCAATTCCAAAGGAGGCTGAAAGGACACAGTTGACTACAAATAGATAAATAAATAAAGTAGAGCCAGATTGCTTGTCTTTCTTTGCTGACTGTTCACTGTGGATGGCTCCACCTCCAGCGATATTACAATGGATCGTTTTCTGATTCTGGGTTTATTGAGAGACTATAAAATATGTATAACAGCAGTCAAAATGTACTGAGACGTCACGTATACAATACCACTAAAGTACACTGGAGGTGGGTGATGTCAAGATGTATACATACTGCTTTCATAGCAAAACAAACAAACAAACAAACAAACAAACAAACAAAAAAACTAGACTCTACTGTGACTATTATGACTGAACTGCCCAATATATATATATACATATATATATATATATATATATATATGTGTGTGTGTGTGTGTGTGTGTGTGTGTGTGTGTGTGTTAAGGTAAAGTCAGTCCAGCTGTGTTTCATCTACAAAAACAATCTTTCCCAGCAGCTGGGACTGGACTGTTCATCCCCCTGCTGGGATGGATGAATCCCCTTCATCTTCCTCTGCTGTTATTCTCAGTAGTTCTTTTTTACAACACATTGTTTTCAAAGCTCCAGTTATTTTCTTTGAAAATAAATGCCTAGCCATCCTCAGTTGCTGTGGACAAAGAGCCACAACACAGGCGCCTTGTGTTATTGGAGAGAGAGAGAGATCTTGATTGCTCATCCTGCTTTTCTAATTTTGTATAAAGGAATTTTTTTTGTACCATTCATCAGGAGATTATGGTTATCTATAGTGAGCAGTATTTGGTAGGTTTTTAATGAAACAGATGATGAATTTAACCCAGCTTGAACACATAGTTTGACGGTGCCAGTAAAATATTTTGTGTGGACTTGAGAGGAAGACATACTTTCCTACACAGAGCTACTATACTGTCCGTCCTTGCCTCAGCAGAGGGAAGTTTTGCTCAGCTTTTGAGGTGAAATCACTTTAACTGAGACAATGATAGAGTGGGAATGACAGGAGCGGCAAAGGACAAAGAGGAGAAGGAATTGGTGGTGAGAGAGGTAGAAAAAAGGAGATACAGAATAATGAAAATGTTCCCCTTGTACAAAGGCAGTGGCTCTGTCTCCTTGACTCAGAGTGCCGTCTACTCCCTCGTCTGTGAATGTTAGAAACCACACCTCCCCCGGTGCTTGTCTCCTCCCCTCCCCTCCTCTCTCAGTCTCTGACCGAGGAATCCCAGGCAGCGTTTTAATTGCAGAGTGCAAAGGCTTGAGTTGGGCTAATGAGCGCAGCACCGGGGCCGGGACGCTTTCACACACTCTCAGAGAGACAGAGACCCATATGGAGTCCTTTACTGGAAGAGCATCACAAGGCGGCTGGATTTCAGGTGGAAGAGAAGGAAGGAATTCACAAATTCAGGTACTGCCGACTATGTGAGAGAATATACCAGAGGCAAGAGACGGAGTAAGAGGTGGAGAGAGAGAGAGGAGAGCGGGAGAGGGGAGGGGAGGAAACGGGAAATACACAGCCAGAGAGAGAGAGAGAGAGAGAGAAAGAGGGAGGGAGAGACTGGAAGCCTGCAGCAGCAAATGAGATAGAACAACGAGGCGGGAGAGGTAAAAAGGCAGACAGAGAGGGAGGGAGAGGGGCCCCGTGTAGGAGAGAGGGCTACAGGGTGAGGAAGAAGAAGGAGTAAGAAAAAGTTAGGAGAGGGTGTCCAGAGGAGGAAAAGAACGGGTGTAGAGATTAACAACTACAGGAGAGAAGAAGAGGGGAAACAACAGACAGGAAGGAAGGGGAGGGAGAAGTCTTGGGTTAAGAGGAAGAAAAAAGAGCTGAAGAAAAGTTTTCTTGTGGGAAGACGCAGATGAGGAAAACAGAGCGAGTGAATGACTGGGCTGGAGAGAGCAGGGAGGGGAGGAAACCAGTTGTTTTCTAAGGCGTTTTCCACACAAGCCTCTGGACTTCTTTGGACATGTACACAGAAGGCGCACAAACAACGGGACACCACCGATTTCTTCAGCACAAAAACACCCCCACCCCCTGCGCCTGCCAGCACTGCGTCCACTATGAGCAGCCGTATGGCCATCACGGTGGGCTGGGATATCAACCCGCATCAGCCAGACAGACGGACCACCCATCTCTGGACTTCAGGAGAGACATCCAGGCTCCTCGGGTTAAAGACGTAGGAGGCAGAGCCTTCCTGGTGGACGGAGTTGAGAGAGGCGGGCATCGCAGCCCACAGAGGAGGCCTGTGTTTGCAGGGCCCGGCCCTTACGGCCAGTTGGATGACTTAAGCCAAGTTTGCCCCTGGGATTTGAACCCTGCCCAGTGGAGCTACCCACTGGAGTCTGGGGTGAGACACTACACGTCTGTCAGAGAACAGTGTGGCTGTGTGGTGCGCAGTGACATCAGGGCATACCCATTTACGGCTGGGACACTACATCCTCTCCCTCATCTTCAGGTTAAAGGTCAAGGGTACAGGCACAGGAGGACTGTCAGGTACGTCTCCGTGGATGAGGAGGAGGAAGGCTGTGAATGCACCACTGAGAAATATCACGTGGAGCAACATGACCCCTATTTGGGTCATTTTCCCATACCAAATGGCCACTGTGGACCGAGGCCAGTGGTCTTTGAGGGAGGGGAGGAAAGAGATCGCCATCAGGACTGGGACAGACAGAAGGGTGGATCAGAGGAAGATTATAATGGACGTGGAGGCTCTCACAAAGGTTTCTTCCCCACTGAAGTCCCACAAAAGCACCTGAACCAAAGCAGACGGAAAGGGCCCAGCATCCCTTCGCCTGGCACCACCGGTCCAGAAACCTCAAAATCGACGACCAACAATAACCACCAGCGTCAGGGTTCAGAGGTAGTGAAGCAGAAGAGGAGGCAGGATTTGGTGAGGGACCAAATCCGACAAGTGGTGACAGATCTGGAGGATGTGTTGGGGGGTTTGAAGCAAGTTCACGTGGAGATGAAAGAGGTGGGAGGCTCTATCATTATAAATGTTTACTCCTTTTTTTTCTTTTTTCCATAGATCTTACATGTAAATAAGGTGTCCAAACATGAAGGTCTGAGCCAGGTGCAAATGTCCCAACCTTTTATTGATGCTCCCTTGGATACTGTGACATTTAAAACAATTAACACAAAGCTCAGATGCTGACAAAATGAGTCACAGCGCAGATCAGTTTGTCACAGGTCATGTTTTTGTGTGTGTGCCTGTTCATGACAGCATATAAGTATATGTTTGTGTGTGTGTATGTGTGTGTGTGTGCATGCTGACTGCATTGTTTGTGGCTCACTCATCATCTCTTATCGAAGCGGTGATTGAGAACGATTTGCACTGACCTTTTGCCGAAATTGGCAGTGTTCCGGCCAGCGCATTAAAAAGCCTGGCTTGAGACTGTTACTAAATTATGCCTTGCTCTTACAGTATCCATTTTGCATGCAGCTGTAAAATAGCACCGATTCACAGCTGAATGCATCTGTGCAAGGCCAGCCATTGTCCTGAGGCAACACTACAAATAATAATAAAAAAAGAAAAAATCACCATGATTGTGAATTTAGACAGTTGGAAACAAAGGAGATGTAAAAACCGCCTCGATATGAAAGGTTGGTTGAACTGCTGATTATTACTTCAGTTTTAGCACAGTGAAAGTTTGTGGTTGTAAATATAGTTCGACAGTGGTGGAGGAAGAACTCAAAAAACATTCCATTAAAAGTAAAAAGTCAATCCTGTCCTCTCTTATGAGCTAAATGTTCTACAAGTCTCAAAAGTAAAAGTAATTGTGCCTTGAAATTGGCCCCTGTGACTGTTATATTATCATATATGACATTATTCATCAGTGCGAAAGTAGTGAGTGTGAGTTTTACCTCTTCTATTAAATGCAACCATCATAACAATATGCTGTTTTTTATTATATAATCATGTGTTTTTTAATGTAAATTCTTAAACTGAAAAGTAACTAGTAATCACAGCTAGAATAAAGTGGCATTAAATGGCAAAATGCAAGTAAAGTTCAAGTACTTCTTTTCAAAATCGCACTTGAGTAAATGTACTTAGTTACTTTCCATCGCTGCAGTTTGGACAAGTATTGACCCTCTTTTTTTTTCGTATTTGTTTAGGTGGTCGAGCAGATTGATCGTCTCACAGCCAATATTGACCTCAGCGAGGAGACGCCCTGCAGCACTCAGGGGCCGTCCAATAACATTCACAACTCAGCTCATTCAGGTGACCTCAGGGTGGCCTTGCTGTCCAATCACAAGCCTGCTCCAGTCCAGGCGTCACTACACCTTGACGAAGACTGCATCATCTTAAGGACTAACTCTCCCTCCCCGGTCCACATGGCGTCTGTCGTCAAAACCAGCTGCTTCACCCCACCCAGCCACAGTAGAGACGTCATCCACGAAAGGCCAGGTGTAAATGGCCATCTGCCTCACCTGTACCCCCCTAAGGACTCTAACCACATTGGCCAAACTCATCCAGAGCACCACCCACAGAGTCTAGACCCTAAGGTTATCATTGGGAACAGCACATCCAGTTCAAGAACTCAGAAGCCTCCACCGTACCCTCAAAATGGGCGGTGTGGTAAGGGCCCATACCCGCCTCCCAAGCCTGTGAGGACCCCTGCCTACCCCAGGAGAGGTCGCCAGAGCACCAGCATGGTGTAAAGGAGGGGGGTGGTCTGCCCCAGTGCCATGGGGGCCTGAAACATGAGACCCTGCTGCAGCGAGTGGCAGTCAGAAGGGACCAGGCAGGGGAACAACTCATGGTAGGTTCAGATACTAGAGGATGTTTTCTCCCTCTTTTAACAGTGTTGATGTTTGATGTGCTCACAGCTGATGACGTTTGCTGTGTTTACTGGCAGCGTAGTTTTCAAAGTCAGTAAATGAATTGCAGTGTTCCTCCCTGTTACAAAAAAGGGTTTATGTTTGTGTTTGATGTGTGTATGTATGTGTGTGTGTGTATGTCTGTGTGTGGGCGGCAGCAGAGGGGGCGTTATGTGTCTGCTTTTGTTGATGTCACATGATTTCCCAGTCTTCACTACACTGCAAAACGTGCCTGTGTCGGCAAAATGAAATGAGAAATGACTCAAATTCAAAATCTGCCGGGCAGGGTGAGATAATTTCACTCCCTGAAGTAAAACTCTACTTCTTTGAGTAGAATTGAGGAATTTCTTATCTTGCATTTTTTGAAACACTTAAAATGAGGTGTATATAAACTTTCTTTTTTCTGAAGGCAGAAAGAAAGATAACATCTTGAGGCAGGCTTTTTTTTTTTACAGCATAACTTAGTCATGTCTTCGAGGGAACTGAGAGTTGGCAGCCTCTCAGTCGTTTTTGGCATAGGAAGACCCTACAGCCACTTGACTCCAATCATGTGACACAAAGAGGAGTCATTATATTTACAGGATGATCATAGCTCTGACTCAGAATTACTGTAAGGGGGTGATGAGGAGGAACTAGACCTTTCTTCTTGTGCCACATCATTACTGACTATGGACTAGAAGCAGACTTAATAATGAGATGACATTTGTGAAAGTCCCTCTAAGCAGAAGGGGAAAATTAAACAGCAGATGCATATTGTTTAGTATTTCCCTAAAAAAGTCCACCTTTTGCAGATGCTGCAGAGGCAGATGAGCATGTTTCTGTACTTCCCTCTTGTGCAGAGTATGCGTAACTGCAATCTATTTTTCTGGCCTCCCCACGTTGGGCAAGCACAATCTGGTTTTAATCATAAAATCCCCTGGCCACGTGCCAGAACAGAGTGAGGCAAACTCTTGGTATATTTGTGACGTCCATATAAACAGGAGCGCCGCTGCACAGCAAAGCAGCTCTCCACCACATTATGCTGCAGGAGAGACTCTCAAGGCTGCAGCTTCAGGTCGAGGCTGGCAGCCAGAGAAAGGGACTCGAAAAAGTGCATGTGCTTGAGTTTTCATTTATTTAGCGAGACGAGAGTTTAATTAGCTGTAAGTGTAATTTAGCTAGTCTGTTCAGCGATGTCCTTTCTTTTTCACTTGGAAAGTCTCTTAAAGCCCTGATGGTGTTGACATTTTAAAGGCCTGAAACATCTGAATTAGCCTCCCAGAGCAGATTCAATGTTAAAATGGCTAACACAACAGATTTTGTGCTAAGCAACCCACACACACAGACACACACACACAGACACACACACACACACAGACACACACACACACACACACACACACTTTTAAGTTAACATGACATGTGATTCATGACATGCAATATAATACATGCAATAATAAGGAAACAAGGAGAAATTAACAGATCAAATTTAAAATGGTGCTGAATAATAAGAAACATGGTCAAACTAATTATCTTAAAAGAAGACTAAGTTAGCATGCTGTATAACCCAGAAGAAAACATAAGACACAGAAAACTATACCATGTCCCTTGACCTGCAGGGGCCCCAAGAGCTCCAGGTTCAGCTCAAATGGTTTGTGATAATTCATGTTAACTGAAATGATAACATCTAATTTTAAAAGTTTATCCTTGGTTCATTTTTTTGCAGTGAGATGTCAGGAGAGACTAAAAGTTAGTTTCACTTGTCTTGAATCTATTTCCTCACTCCAGCCCTCAGAAACTCATGTAGGTCAAACTGGGCCAACAAAACAGTTTTAGCGCTGACTTCCTCTGAGAGACTCACAACAGATGGACTTGAAAATACTCGCTAGCCTGACAACATTAAGGCTACTTCACCGCTGCACGACCAATTTGAGGGACAAATAAAGTGACTGACATCAAAATGGGGCAGTCAATAGACAACCACACTGGACTGTATACAAAAAGGAACCACTGCTAATTCTCTCCCCTGGGCCCAAGGAAGAGTACGTTCAGTACATTTCACTTCATACGAAAACCGCCGTAAATGTTCTCATTTGTCGTCATTTTTGTCCTCATTATCAAGGTCTAAGGCTTCCATTCATCTTCACAAAGACAAAATTACATGAGCAAACACACACACATAAATAAATAGATAAATAAATAGAAAATGGTTTACAGTGCCCCTCCGCAAGTAAGGCAGCGTGACTCAAAGAAACACACATACTGTTTCTGTGGCTCCATCAGTGAATGATGTTACAAGAAAAGCCTTGAGAAGAAGCACAGATTATGAACGTGCAGTATTTGATTGGGGTGCAGCATTGAGTCTGAGCTCATGGAGGTGCTGAGTTCTGAATTTAAATTATTATGTTTTTCTTTTTCCTTTTCTTGTTGTGATGTTTCCAGCAGGAGCTGATGCCACTGAGACAAGCTGTCAGCCCATGGAAACAGAGCACGACCTGAAGGTGGGGATATTTCCAAAGGGAAAACTCCCCCTGAGTCGACCCCCCGTGACTGTATGTCTTGGAAGCACAGCAGCGCGGAGGAGTGGAAGTCTAACGTCTCTGAAAATGTATGCTTTTACTGGAGATGTGGTGGCAAATAACAAAAGAAGAAAAGATAAACTGTGAACTGCTACAACAGCCCAGAGAAACATAAAGGTATCTTTTCGTGCCAGTATTAATTTATTTTTATCTTTTTTATTGCAAAAACATTTATTGCAAAAACATCTATTGTCAGGCAGCTTACACCAGTCTGGATGCTACCTATCATAACGTATGCTATATTAAGATTTATATCATCTAAACAGATACAGATACTTAACAAATAAAAGGATTTAGACCGTTTTTCTCTCTGCTACATGGGTGTTACACTATGTAAGAGGAAAAACCAGCAAGGAGACAGGAAAGTTGGAAAAGCGGATTAAATTGCAATACAATCGATTCCTCTGCACTTTTCTCATACAAATCAATCTGACATCTCAATTATCTAACTCCAGAGATGCTGTATTGACCGCTGAATGTCCCATATTTGAATATGAAATTAAAAAAAAGTGACAGCAGCATTTTATCGCCCTGACAAATGATTTATTCATTCAGTGTGTCTAACAGAGGTTTGAGTGCGTCTCAAATGGTTGCGGAAGCGGTAGGAATAGTTCTTGGGCTGATCTGGAGATGGCAGTGTGTGATCTCTCATGGCCTTATTCTGTCAGGGAGCTCGTTGCTGTGTCCCGGGCCAGTCAAGCCAGCGTCTGTGTCTCTGTTTGTTTAAATCTTGTCTGAGACTTTCACCACTCTGCTCTCAGAACACACCGCCTCCCTCCAAGAACTGGTGTTATCCATCTACTGTACAAAACATCCCTCAGTCTCCGTCTCTCTTTCTGTGTGTATCACTGGTAGCTACAGATGGAGGATAAAACATGCAAGCTGTTAACTGTCCTGGTCACTTTGTCACTCACTGTCTGCGTCTGTAGCCTATAGCTGTTAGAGTAATAGCGTTATAATGGCAAATGAGAGGCAAGGTTGTAAAGAGTCGATAAGGCGCTGAAGGTTGGATAGATGAATGAGGTAATGTGCCAGAGGCTGTAAGTCATGTCAAGAGCTACATTCAAAATGAAAAATGGTCCCTCAAGCATCCTATTGTATCAGGATTTAGTACAGAACAGGGCTGTAACTAAGTATTATTTTAATTATCAATTAATCTGACCAGTATTTTTAAATGAATAATTTAGCCTATAAAACATTGGAAATAGTGATAAATGCCCATCTCAATTTCTTAGAGCACAAGGTGACATTAAACACAGTAAATCAGGGTCATAGCTGACACCGAAGACACTGGCCTTCCTCAGAAGTTGCCACACCTCTGAAGCTTTCCAGTAGCATAAGCCCATGCAGCCTATAATGAAAAAATTCACATTTGAGGAGCCGGAGCCTCAGATTGCCATTGCTTGACAAATTGATTAACTGATTAATTGTTTTAGTACTGAAGCCTAAAGAATCGAAAGTGCAGCAGTGGATGCCCTGAAATTTGGCGTCTTCTTGCAGGAACAAAGACTAAATATTTTTATAGCTCAGTCATGAACCGTGTTAGAATATTTTCCATTTTCCAGATACAACTCTGCTTGCTATTCATAGCAGAGGTCTGTTTTAGCAGTGAGATATAAATAAGCTTTTTAAAAAAGACCTTTCTTTTAACTATAATATTTTATTAGAATCTAACTTTTAAAACATATATCTTGGCATAAGACTGTGTCAGAATGCCGTATGAATATCAAGTTGCAGTCACAAAACAACCATCGCTCTTCAGTTTGGTCACTTTAGTCTGTAGACCTGGCTCTTAGAGTATGTCTGCAGCACCTAAAGCCTGATGGACTCTGAGAAAGGCCACATCTCGGCCTGCTGTCCAAGTCCGGGCCTTTCCTCATACCCCGTCTCTGAATCTTGTCAGACGGAAGGCTCACCGGCTGAGCTGTTGGCCGTGCCGCCTTTGTAAATACTGGAGTGACTATGGAATGTCAGACAGAGATTCAGACCAAGAACAACACTGACTCTTAGTACTGCCACCTCCCGTTTGTCTCATCCACCCAAAAATAATACATGAGAAGGATGCTGTTAATGCCGCAGGTGTTCGATGCTTGCCCAGTGGAGTATTTGCTTCCTGATCTGTTTAGGGCTCTGGAGGGAAAAGTACAGCACGCCGAACAACTGGGGTCTTTGTCTCTGAGGCCACGGCCTGATCCTCAACAACATCGAGGTGCTAATAGATCCAACCAGCCTCCTAGAATGCAGAGCCAGACAGGGAGAGATAGACACAGCTTTCAGATAATAACATGTAATTCTAACTCACTACAAAAATTACTGTGGTTTTGTTTCAATGACTGGAAAAACACAGTGATCAGATTTTGATTACATACTAAGTTAAGTAGGTACATTTGTATTGACATAGCGCGGTGTTATACCATTTTAATAGATTTTTAAGTTATGTTCATTTGAGCCCAACTAATAAATTATAAATTGTAGATATAATGGTATCTGTACTTCACAACAAGATTTTTGGGGGTGTCACATTACGCCTTAATTGCAAAATGTTCAGCTCATTGCATATCTAAGTTAACTGTCATGTTATTTTCCATGTAGAATTACACCAAAACTGAACAGAATTCGATTTTCGTCACAGTTTAAACAGGTGACAGCAGCTGACTGACTGAAAATATCTGAGTCAAAGAAACGATTCACAGTTTATAATCAATTAGGGGTTTTCAGTTTTCTCTCTGAAGTCAACAAAACACCCATTTTTCAAAGACAATCCACACATGGAATTCATTTTCTAAAAATCCTCGTGTGTCACAGCTCACAATAAAAAACGCAGTTTTGCCATTTCCATTATGACAGGAGGCTTCCTTTAGGCGTTTTAAAGTGAACAAAAGAAATTGGCTCAGAGAAAAATTAATATAAGTGTTTGAAGTAAGAGATGAAGCACATACAGACAGACAGTACAGTGGATCAACAATCAAAGAATAGCAAATCCTTTGAGCCGTCCCTCCAAATACCACCCAAGTCACAATACCACCCAGCTTGAAAGAGAAACAGAATTCATCATCAATCCCACTTGAAGATGACTCCTCTGTGTTTTGTCTCAGAGCTCGACACAGTTTTCACTCTCTAAATTTACAATGCTGTGTCTGCTGCTTGTGTAAGTGACCCCGGGAGAGGAAGTAGCCCAGTGTGTCTGCCCTACTCGCCCTCGCTGGTCTATGGCTGACCTCAGCACTGTTCTTAATCTCAGCGGGATGACAGAACTGCTGTGGAATTTCTCTGCTCTGTGCCTAAACCAACCTGTCAAGACACTGCCTTTAGACTGTGCACGTTCCTCTGTTACGTCCCCACCGGCTCTCACGTGGCCCTACTTTGTTGAAATATGACTTGCAAATACCAAACCCTGCCCTTAGTAACCTCTCCAAACACTGCCCACCGACGTGCACATGCATCCGGAAAATGTCTCTCCTTACCACAGTATGTCCAGTGTAGGCTGCAGGCAAATGGCAAAACCCGTCCCCTCCTCACCTTACCTACCTGTATGCTGGATTGTATTTGTTGAGGCCAAATGAAAGGTGCCAGCCTGCCTGCTGCTCTGTGCTTGTGTAAGGCTAACGAGAGACTCTGTCCAGATGTTGGTGTGAAGCTCCACAGCTGAGCAAACAGTCACTGTCTTCTCTACAGCATGACATGTTTAAAATGACATGCTGGTCCAAAAAAGAGAAGGCCAGCTGGGTTCTGAGGAACAGAGTCAGCCAAGCACTCATCACCTGATTAGCTTGTTAGAACGGGTTAAGTTCAACAACCCTTGAATTCGCCAATATTGGCCTGACTAATAAGGTGAGGAAATAAACAACGTCTAAAGGATGAAAAGTAATTAAAAAACAAAATATTCACCCCAAATGACAACAAAGAACTCCTACGCAATCTTTTTTATGGACAGTAATCAATTAATTTTTTTCCACTTTGCGCCCACCTAATGTTGTTTTTAGCCACACTAGCAATGAGGCTATGGGGATAGAAATTTCTGTTCTGGTCCAGACCAAAATACAGCTTCAGCTGTACTCATCAAAAAATGTTAACATGCTAACAAGCTAAACAAAGTAAACTGCAGGCTTCTAGTTTTGTCTGATTTCTGTTCAGGAGCAGGTCTCGACTTTAACTCTCCAGTACACAGATCCTTTGCTGAAATAGTCATTGTCTGTAAATATTGTCCTAAAAATTTCGAGACAGACAGGAATGGAGTCGACTAAATAGGAGTCGGGGGGATTTTCCAGACACTTTCAATAACATAGACAATCTATTCTGGCAGGGAAGCTCCTTGGCAACTTCCAACGTAAACCATTTCAATTGGGCTTAATACCCCTGGTTCGCTGCCTTCTTAAGCTGAGACTGAGCTCCGTTTCATTGTAAATACCCACATCTGTGCATTTAACAGCCCATACATTGTCTGGAGCCGGCATGTTTTCCAGTACATCAATCAAAATCAAGCTTCATGATATATAAAGCTTTTTTTGATGTAGGGGTTCGTTCAAGGGAAAAACTCTGTCTGTCTTTGAATCAGGTGAGGCACTACCCACTCCAGAGTCGACACAGGTTCAGTCTTTCTCCTGCCATTCTTTTGCTGTTTGAAACAGTCTAGTGCTTGCTGCACAAACACTTTTGTCTTTGATGAAAACATCTGAATGACTTGCTGGAGATATTCTCTGGTGGTTGTGTCAATCCTCCAACTCAGACAAAATATCCCAGCGCTATTAAAACGCCTGTCATCTTAGATAATCCCCTGTGGACGTGAATGAAGATGAGGCGGTGAATTCCGAGCCAGCAGCCGAGAGATACTCCTTTCTATGTGCGAGGAGGACAGAGTGAGAAAAGGCCTCCATTCATCGTGCTCTGGCTGTGTTTTAGTAGATATGGCACGGCTGTATAAGATCCTGCGGGTTGTGTCTTCACAGAGGCCTGTCAGCAAACATGCCGCCAGGCCTGCCTGCAGGCCTGTTTGTCTCTGAGGCCACATCGCTCAAAGTAAAGCACCTCCATTCAACAGGACAAGGACGAAATACTGATTCAGTCCTGTAGAGTGCTGAGACACTTTGTACGAACAAGTCGCTATTGTCCCGCTTGAATACAAGTTTTTGAAACTGTTAAAAGAAACTATTTTTTAATGGTCCTTGGTATTTTTTTATTACAACACATGGAGAAAATCCTCAGAGGTCAATGGATAAACTGTTAGAGTTTTGAAATTCTGGCATTTTACAAGATAAAAGTGATGCATGTGTTTGTCATTTCAAAAGAAAAGGGAAGAAATGTAATGATATTAAAACTCACTCCTCATCATCTTTATTGCATTAAATCTAACAGAATAAGATAAAGTTTTCAACAATGTTCAAGCAATATTAACAGTTTTACATTACAGTTATCAACATTTTCCATTCACTCAGTTATACACACATTTACATAAACATACTCTGACATACTACACTTACTATTTGAGATATTTATGGCCACCAGGAGTTTAAAGGATTAAAGTCTGGTGATATTCTACTTTTTTTTTTTTTTTTTGCTATAAATCCCATGAAAAGACCAAAACCAACAATAAATGTATCCAACTACCATCTACCAACTACCACCTCTGTGCAGCAGACCTCCACTGTTGTCCCAAAACCATTAAAAATACATTAATGAGGCACGTTGTTGATACGCCCCTTCATTACCATGAACATGGGCACTGTATTTTATTTGAAGCTGATCCCACATACACCGTCCTGCTGCCATAAATTCACTTGCACATCCAAATCTGCTGCTGAGAACAGGTCCTAACAAATGCACTACTATAAAAGCTACAGTGCCCAGCTGTGTGCTATGTTTTTAAGATTCACATCTGCAGTAGAAACCAGCGGGCTTGGGAGTGAGAGCCACAAGTTGTTAAAAGGAGTGAGAAAGTATTGAGAGATGAGTGAATGTAATGTTGATTTTGGTCTTCCTGTGAGATTAGTTGCCAGTAACAGAAATATAGAATATCCTATCCCTTAAATAAACTAACGATGTGCATGTAACAGTAACACAAAGCAGAAAAACAAGACAAAGACAATAAAAGGCAAAAACAAACAAACAAAAAAAAAAAAACACATTTCAAGCGATAAACCGGAATTCAAGAACCAAAACCTATGAACACAGTACTTGTATTTGTTAAGAAAAAAAAAAATTGTAATGAATCGTGGCACATAAGATGAAATATATGATCAAGTAAATCTGGCGATCTCACTAGTTTCATTTACGAAATTGGTGTAAACTTTCGCATTTAATACGAATAAATGCAACACAGGACTCTGTGGCAGGATCGTAGTGCAGAGTTACAGCTGTATGAACACTTTACCAACTGCACTTTTTGTTAGTCAGAGTGTCGATGTACAGTACAGGGAGAGATGTTTGCTGCAAAGAAGATTTCAACCCCTGAAAACAGAAAGAGAAAGAGAAATGAAAATGCAGCCATCCAACATGTACACACACAAGGCCTGACACAGCACCTTATCACTGCCATCAGACTGTTCTCCCTCTTTTTTTTCAGCCCTGTTCTCAGCTGTGTGACAATCCATTGGGTTTTAATGGTTTATTTGGCTTAAGAATTAAGATTATTAATAAAAATTTGAGATACATGGTTTTCTTCTGTCTTATTTAAAATGTTTTAAATGGAAATAAAGCATGTGAAGTGTATGTGTTGAGGTACCTTGTCACCCGACAGTTGCGTGTCTGAACATAAATTCCTGTGTAAGTGACATCACATCTCACGATGTTGTTGGTGAAGTCCGACTCCAAAACATGGAAATTGGGATTGACAGTAACCTGAGACAATCATAAATAAGAGGAGTCTGAGCAGCTCTGCAGGCAGGTTGGCAAAAATGATCTCCATGTTGTGAAAAAACAAAGAAAACAAACCCATAAACAGGTGATAAAAAGCTGACCCAGCCCTTCTGTTACCTTCAAGATATAGTTTCCTGGAGGTACATCGGTGATGTCGATCCACTGACAGTCGATGTTGGCAGCGTAGATGTCATGGCATCCTGGGCTCAGTCCCTGAAAACAGAACCCCAAACGCCCCCCACCCATCTGGTTTAAAGCTTTGACTCAGGCTCTTTAGATGACTTTGACTATTTTTTTTCCCACAAGTGCTGCAAATGAAGCAGATTTGAATTTAAGTTATACAAACAGTTCTTGGAAGCAAAGCTGTTACAAGAAACCAGCATTAAGGAGCACAAAGCCAGAATCACGGAGCCCAGACAACAGATACAATAAATACTCCCATGTCTTCAGGATGTTTTTTTTTTTCATTGGCATACATCTGAGTTTTAGCTAGAAAAACATTTCTCAGAAGTGGATCTGGAGGATTTGCAAAAAAACTCTGCAGCTGTGTAACTCGCCACCTATGCCAGGTCCGTGGACATAAGGCGGCGACTCATTAGGTGGGAAAATGCTACATTTGGCAGGTTCACTGAACGAGAAGAAAAACACAGTTTATTCTGATAAAGAGATGCCACTTCAAGTACAAGTCAGTACAAAACACGTAAAACCAAAGAGGATCCAGGATATCTTTTTTGTCCGTCAGTGTATGTTCTTGTTCTTTTTTTCCACGTCTTATGATTTGCAAAGAGCTTTGCCTACAAAATTTAAGAGCCGCTAAGTAACTGAAATGTTTTTCATTTCGATCAGATGACTACTCAGGACCGTGATAAGTTGGGAAGTAAGTAAGTAAGTAGGAAGTAACTTTCAGGACAATGTAGATGGAATAAATAAAACTAAAAAAAACTTGAATGTTTTATCCCACTGGGCCATTTTAAACTTTTATATTTGGACATATTTAGAGACGTCTGTCTCTTATGCTGTTTGTCATTCTGCTTCTGTGTGAATGACCACGCCGCCTCTATGGCTTCTCTTAGTATTTGTTTCCTCAGCTGACATTGACCTTACACACCTATTATTGTATGTTACCTGTGTATGGGATGTACAGGCATAGCGCCTCCTGAATCCAGGATCACAGCTCGTGTCCTCAAGGCAGAAACTGGCCTTGTGACCCTCGGCTACTTTACGTCCGGTGGCGACGTCCAACAGGTCGTAGTTACTGAAGGCGTCCATGCTGTGGTAGTGCCTGAGGATGCAGATAGAACAGAACAGAATAAGAACTTTGTTTTTCTCTTGTGGTCTGGTTCAGGAATGCCTTTAACGCCACAACTTCATTGTCTTAACTGAATTTTGAGGGTGTGGTGTTTTTCTGGCTTGTTATATCAGATCTGAATGGAGCCGTACTAATCACAGCATTTTGAATGATGTAAGGTCATTTCACTTCATGTCAGGCTGTGTAAACTCACTGGTGACAGCTGTGCCAGTCCCACTGATATCTCGGCTTGACAGGGAGGAAGTCAGTGGTGCCTTGGTTCTTGACTTTCTGAGGGAACCGCAGCAGAACCCTGAAGTCGATGTCTCGCACAGCGGGTCCATAAGCTGACCTTGGATGGATCACAGGGGAAACGGGCATAAGCTGCATTGGAAAGTGCTACTGGCAGAGCTCCCGGGGCTAGTTTTCTTAAAAGGAACGGAGCGCAAAGGGTTTGTTCCATTGTACTTAATGCTTTTGGGAAAACCAACCCAGAACATTTATGTCTTGGCAGGACATCATGTTGGAAAATCATTGCTCCATAATAAGATCAAACAGTTTTTGTAACTCCATCAACAGAACAGTTATCCTAACACATTCAAATGTATAGAGTTAATGTAAAGCTATGCTAAAACAACCAAAGACTGTCCTCAAACAAGTAAAAATTAACCTTCATCAAACATGCCTGTGGGTGTATGCAATGTACGTCTGTGTCTGCCTTACTGTCTACGTGCCGCTGTGTGCGTACTGAGGCAGTGAATCACTTTTGGCACCACAGATTACCTGGCCAGACAGTTCTCCTCAGCTGCACAGCGGAGCGCATACATCTGCATGCGCTGGATATAAGCACCTGCTTGGATGGCATATGGGTCTGGCACGAGGTCTGGCAGCCCTGGGAGAGGAAATTAAACGGACAATCCAGGTTTTATCTTTTTTTTTTTTCCTTTGGTAATTCTGAGATCTTAATGTTACCAGTTTATTCATGCTGAGAACAACCCAGTGAATCAGACGGTGTCCAGGCTGAAAATGAGAGCAGCTGTTTGTGTTTGTTGGCATAATTCAGTATTTTACATTCCTGAGCTGTCATTCTGGGATCCACGGTCCAAACAGGATTTTTTTTCCCCTTACTGCCATTCAGCTTTTTTCCTCTTAATGAGTGAGACGTGAGGCTGTAAAATTTGTCTTTAAAATGTTCATAGACACATCTGATTCAAAATGTAATTTTTGTGCAATGAATGATTGTTCAGACTGAGTAGGTTTTATCCCAATTAATACACTCTCTGGATTGTTAGTCTGGGATTATTTAAATCCATGTTAATTAAAAAGGTTAATCTCATTGCATGTGATTAGGACACTTAACTTACCATTTTGGAAATATCTTGTTCCATATCCTGTGCCAGGTGGACGGTGCGTGCGGGCCCCTGACCTCCCTCTTGTGGGATACATGTTGTAGAAAACAGAATTCCTGTGGTTTTTAAAGGGGTTTCGAGGGTCGTCGTTAACCATGTCCTCTCCATTTGTGGTTGCCTCGTTTGAAACGTCCTCTGTACGTGTAGGGAGCGGAACAGGGGCTTCAGATTCTCTTACCAAAGTTGCGGGATGTGCTGAGATGGAGTGATCTGTCTGCGCGGGTTGCCTGGAAACAGACGATGCCTGTGGCACCGCGCGTATCTGTTGGTATTGCGCACCGGACTCCGGTTCTCCTCCCCTGGTGTACAGCGCAGTAGCGTCCACACTAACACCTCCTCTTCGGCCTGGGAATTCTGTGAAACTCCTCGGTGCAGAGGCGTTGATGCTGTTGGTGTGTCCAGGGTTAAAACGTCGTGCGCCTGGATAACCCGCAGCTGCTGTTCCGTAAGTGCGCTCAGGCTGCTGTCTGATCCCTGACGCACGAGCATTAACAGGCACAAACTGTCTACCGTCGTGTCCAGGTGTTAAAGATCCTGGCTCTACAACGTGTTCAGGCCGGAACTGTCTGGACTCACCCTGTCCGGGTCTTACAAGCGTTGCGCCTCTGTGCGCCCCCGGCATTTGGCTCCTGGTGCCGTCCCTCCTACTGCTCACATAAACCCTCGATTGGCTTCTGGACCTTACAGGGGCCTGGTATTCTGATCCAGTGCTCATTAAACTGTAAACCTGTCCGTTGCTCTCCCATTGAATCCGGTGCCTCCAGGGGCCAGCTGTGCGCTGCTGCTGCTGCTGCTGCCCAAAGGTGAGGGGAAGTAGTCCTTGGAAAAAGTATAAAAATAAAAGTGACCATTTTGCCATGGCAGAAAAACTAAATAAAAGTTAGATCCCTCCAATAAATCAATGAGAAGTCAGTTTATGACATGTATTGCGGGCACAGATGTGTCTTTGTGGAAAGTGGATGAAAAGCAGGAGCGCGCTCTCAGTTCCAGCTCTTACACAGAACAACATATCAGTTCTCAGGAAGACTGACAAAGTGGAGACGGGAGGAGGGCTGGAGCTTTTTTTCCTGCTCATTTATCGAATTCAGGCCAGTTCCTGACGCAAAGTCAAACTTTCTAGCAAGAAAATTTAACCCATCCCCTTCCGTGGCTTTGTCCTGTTACACAAGACTTACACAAGGAGGTTTGCTGAGTAAACTTTACGCACGGATGTTAGCTGAAGTCATGTAAATGTTACCGTTCAATCTGGTTATTTTCAGGGACCAGTCCACACAGCGCGTGAAAAATAAAGGTTATCTGTTGAATAAAGTCTGTAATTTCACTTTCTCATCAGTCTTTCATTGAAAATACGAAGCGCAGAAGGACGCACTTAAACGAGAATTGTGGCTGTATGAAGTTGCCCTTATAAAACCTAAATACTGTTCATTTTTACTTTAATTTCATGTTATTCAAGTGCCTGACACGAACAAGATTAATACACACATAATAAACACACAAAGTATCTGTACCTGATAGCGTTTAACTGGATCTGCAACAGCTCTTGAAAGGTCTACCTGGCCTCCTGCAGGATCAAACACCCACCACCAGGCGGCAGGCTGCATCTATGTGTGAGCATTCTGCAGACGCTGTGACTCTTGAGGAGCCTTTCATCATCTAGTATCACTCCTGAACGAATCTAGGTCCAGTGAAGAAGTGATGTGCAGTTTTTGTCATATCTTCCCTGAATTTGTTTTGTGATTTGGAAGATATGGCGTTTCGTCTCCAAACAGTATTAATGTATTAATATACAGTATTGTTTAATTTTTAATTTATAAACAGACCTTTTTTTATGTATTCTGATTTTTATAATTATATTTTGCATTCTTTGTTGGTTCTGCTTTTCATCCCCCGGTGTTTTCATTTCACTGCTGTTCTTAATGTGTTCAGTGTTTTGTTTGCTGACTGAATCTTCTTATGATAACATGATGTACACCTCTTGTTTTTCTGCACTTTATCCTTTTTATTTCGTCATCCATCGTTAATTGGAGCTGAAACAGCTCCATAAACAGTTTCCAGTTGGCTGAGTTCATAAAGGTCAGAGCATGTTCGGGTTCAAGGTTCAACAAATTCACCACGTGCCAAAAACGTTGACGATAGTTTTTACGTGAAGAATGAAACACATGTGACTCACAGGCTGAGATGATCCAGACCAGCTTCATGCTGTGAACAGATGAGTTTGCACTGTAACTGTCTTCACAAGCTGCTTTAGATTTCTGTTAACTTTTGCAGGTTTTTTTTTTCTTTTGCACAACATGATGTTGGACAAATTGTGACAGAAATGACAATTAAAAGAATAGAAACCTTTTTAAAAGAAATTAAAAAAGTTAAGAAGGGACACATAAACATAAGATCAGAAGGCAAGATGAGTCCAGTATTTCAGGACTGTTAAGCTCAGTGAAGTCCTGATTTCTCGTTGAGTACAGATGGTGATTATGTGCATGCTGCCCATTTCACTTTGTGACTTGGTGAGACCTGTTAGGCTGCTTGATATTGGTCACAAATAGGAAGAGAGACACACCCTGATCTACAGAGGACTCAAGCAGAGCTCAGTATTTGTCACCTCACAGATGAAGTATCGCGGTGTGTGTTTCCTCCGCCAAATAGGGCATCATGATGGTGAGCCTGTGTGCTTTTCTATTCTTAGCTTAAGAAACCTTCCCCTGGTCCAAAGTCCAGCACCGCCCTGCTCTCCGCTCCAGATTTATAAGAGCCACAGATTCTCAGCACCGTTTTGGCACAAGACTTCCCAAGCAGGACATGTAACCCACAAAATTTAGCCAGTAAGTATTAACGTTGGATTGAGTCTTTCTTGTGTGTCTGACCTGAAAGTAAACAAATCACAACAAATGTTGCCACAAAAACTAATCTTTACTGTAAATTATTCATGCTTGGAAATAAAATAAACAGTTTCTGGTTGTTTATATGGTACACCTACAGCAGCAGCAGCAGCAGCAGATCTTTCCCCGTGTGAAAGACTAATTCTTTTACGCTTTGAATATATCTTATCCCATAAATCTAGGTATCCAGGCTTTGCTTCTTGTGAGATTTAACGAAGATGATGGTCTTAAAATGGTTTTACCACAAGAAAGCTTCCCCTACAAGGAATATACCTGTTGTCTTCCCCCTGAAGCCTCACACTGCCACACTGAGGAGTAAAATGATAGATCCAGAGGGTTTACCACAGATCATGATGGGGAGACAATACAGGTGAGATGCTGAAAAAAATGTTTGAAAAGTGAAAATTACTGACCTCTATTGTGGGCAAGTCTACAGTTATGTGGATGTTTAGTTCCTCCTGAAAGCAAAAAATTATGAATTCCTAAATAAAACCAAGTTGATTTTACAGTGTAACCTGGATTAAAATAGAAATGTATGAATATGAATGATGAACTATAGGTCGTTTGACAGTTGCAGGGCGGCAGATCATCATGTGTCTTGTAACACGTTTTGCTTATCTTTGATTAACCTTTGCCAAAGTCAGGCTGGTCAGTTTCTCCTCACGTTTCAACTTTGAGCAACACGTCGCAATATCTGTCTTCACGTTCTCCTTGATCTACACGTGACAAATCGTTGAGAGTACTTAATATTTGATCCACTGAATTGTCTGAAAAGGATTTTGTTGTCCCTTGACTCAAACAAGGGAATGTCTTGGCCTTAAGCGTTGTGATGTGAGAGCACTGGTGGAAAGTAACGAAGTACATTTATTCAGGTATTGCACTTAAGAATAGTTTTGAGGCACTTGTCCTTTACTTCAGTAAATCCATTTTATGTGACTCCACTACACTTATTTGAAAGCTTGAAGTACTTTGGGAATCACATTACTAATTCAGACTATAATCCACAAATAAATTATGGTTCATAATTATCCATTACACCTCCAGGCAGCAAAGCAGTTAAAATCAGCTTCACCTTCATCTTCCCAATCCTTTTTCTTTCAAGTAGAAGATTTGGATTCTTCTTCCAACGCTTCTGGATACATTTTTCATCATTAAAGTTTGTAGAACAGAGATTTCCACATTTTAATGTATTTGCTTTATCGAGCACCACAAAAATTAATTAACATCAATGTGACGTATTGAGCCAGATTAATCTAGAGGTTAATTATTACGTTAATTTTCACTTATGCTGTATCTTACTAATGCAGTTTTGGCTGCTTGTTGTCTATGCTGGACTATAATTAGCAGTTTTTAAACTGGTTGTGGTTCCTAATGCATGTCATACATGATCTTTAGCTAGACCACGTGTCTGCGTCTCAGTCAGTGGTGTGAAACTACACTATTAAGTAAGAATCAACACCAATCACCACCTCACATATTTTGAGTACTGACCTATGTGGCTAATAGAAAGGGTGAATGTGAATTTAAAGCATAAAAAGAGAGAACTAGATGTAATTTATTTCTCTGTTATGGGTTTTAGGTCACTACAAACTGATCAAGAGCCAGTTACCTCATCACACACCTCTTGGCCTTTTATGCACTGAAACAATAAGAAACACAGGGGCCAACAGGGTTCAGGTTTCACAGAGGGGCAACATCTGGGCAACATAATTAATATACTGCTTATCAATGCTGAATGGGGGGACTTAAAGTCACGTGCTGCACAAAAATGAATTCACTTGTTTACATATGTTTGTCTAAGTGAGGCAGCCAAAAATAATGCTGTGGCATAATCACAACTGTTCACATGCCTCAGGGGTCCTCATTCACTCTTACGTGGGGTGGGGTGTGGGGGGGTCTGCGCAGCATGTGACAGCCCCTGACATCTCCTGTGTCCCTGCCTCTTCACCCAAATATGGATACCCCAGCTTTCCTTTTATGGGTTGCCATGGCGGCCGGTGACGTGGGAGCACATGCCACCCAACAAGGTTCTCGCCTTACCATCCTGGTGGTGGCAAGTGGGGACTGGCCCCCTGAGTCAGACCAGGCTGTGGAGCGTCGAATGGGTGTGTGCGCTCGTTAAATATATTCCTCTGACACCCCAGGCACTTAGCCTAAATATAAACTGACAGACCAGCCACCCTCTGCTCCAGGCCAACTGTTGGTATGTAAAGACTCTCAGAAACGCATCATAAGACCCCAGCTCCCCCCCTAAATACACCCTGTGTAGCTCTGCCAGGTCCTGGAACAGAGCTGGACAGTGCCATCTCAGAGTAATGTCAGTCTGGGGTGATTTGAAAAAGATAAAAGGAGAGATTCAGAAAAAGTCTAAATGCCAGTGAAGAGTTATCGATGGGCGGTGTCCTGAATTCTATGTACTCTGACTGTAAATCCTTTTACGTCTTAGTCATCACAGCCGGTGCAACACAAGTAATTTGTTTTATGGTTTAAATATCATGCTCTGCTGCCAGCTGCACGCAGGAAATACAGCCTTCAAGGTTACAATATAGGTCACTGGGGATTTTGATCTCAAATTATCAATAAAAGCGAAAATTTACAGCTCTTTGTTTCCCCTCATTTATGTGCCGATAGTCCTGGCTGAGCGTAGAGCAACGTGGGTGACTTCTTAAATGACTGTTGAACTTTTGGAGAGGTGGTGACCTGTCACTCCTCGTCATGACTGAGTTCAGTGGTGGAAAGTAACTAAGCATAAGCATTTGCTCGGCTACTGTAGCACAGTTTTGGAGGTAGCTGTACGTTTTCCATTTTATGCTTGTACTCTACTACCTTTAAGAGGGAAATACTGTACTTCTTACTCCACTGTTTTTATCTGACGGATACAAAAAACAAATTATAAGCTTATAAAAGGCAACATGTAGTTTGATCAAGAGCCAGTTACCTCATCACACACCTCTTGGCCTTTTATACACTGAAACAATAAGAAACACAGGGGCCAACAGGGTTCAGGTTTCACAGAGGGGCAACATCTGTAGTTAAGCAGTGGTTCCCAGCCTTTTTGGCCTGGAAAATTTACACAAAACAGTATCTAGTTGGGGCTCCTTGTCTCATTCATTCATTCATCATATGTGAATGTCAATCTCTAAATGTCTTGGATGGTTTTGTTTCACCTGGTTTCACATGGTACTGTTTGACACCCAGATTTGAGTCCGAAGTCCAAAAAGCTAATACAGATTTGTGCAGCAGAACTTTGTTTTCTTCTTCTCTCCAATTAATCATTTATTTATCTTGTGACCTTTTGGAGGGGCTTGACCCCCAGGTTGGGAACCAATGGACTAAACCACCTAACGTTTTATGCAACAGGGAAATGCTGCTTACGCACTGTTGCATCAGAACTAAAAACCTAATAATGTCATATATATCAGTCATGGGGGACATTTTAAAGCAGAATGAGTGTTTGCTCTTTTTATTGTTTGAAAACCTGCAGCCACACGACCCTTTGTGGAACAGTTTGGACACCTCTGCCTTAGTTGGAACTAAGAGAGGCAGTTAAATCAAATCACCTCTTGTTTGTTTCCAGTAAACTACAACAATTCATCTATTGTTACAGTTCCCCAGACACTTTTATTGTAGCTCTGAATCTTATCTTGGTGATAAAGAGGCTCATTCAAGAGCCACAGGATGTTATCAGTCATCCTCAATCGAACATAAATGTTTGTGGTGTAAAACGTGAGGCGTGTGATTCTGAACAGGGCCTCTGTAGGAACAACATGGGTGAGTGTGAAGTGTCTTAGGAAGAAAAACAGCAGCCATAAAGTGGATTCAGTCATTTCTTTAAGTTCTGAAACACAAATCCTTCCTCCCAGCAGGCATTTTACTTTGACGTACAGTACAACAAGATCAGAGCTTGGATCTGTATCTGATGTTAAACACTGGGTAGTCCAGAGGTGGTTTATCTTTTAGAAAAAGTTACACAGGATTATACAAAACACAAAGCTTCTGCCATTAGTTCTTAATAAGTTACATGATTAACTATTTACAAATCAGGTTAGACGTACAGACCTGGTGTTACACATTTACTCAAAATTATATTTACAAGTCTATACACAAATCCGCCATTGTCCCCGTCCTGCTGCAGAGAGAGAGAGAGAGAAAGAAGAGAAGTTTCTCACACTGAATAAAACAGTTATTACTGATCTGTCATAGATAATTCAGTTTTCCACTTACCTATAAGCTGTTCAGTAGGGAGTTCTGAACGCTTTCATACACTTTGTTGTAAATCTCTTCCTTTGATGTCATCCCATCAAGATACTCTGTTCAGAAAAAAACAGTTAGCAGTTAAATCTACCTTTGGTTTTGTATTTTTAGGGTGTATTTTGGAGATATTGATAATTAGTACAAGAGGTGAAGAACTGGCTTAACAAACCTATTCTGTCGCAGTTGTTCTCCATCTCTTTCCTGTGTTTCAAGTACATGGGCCAGACGTGGCCATCAAACAGGCCAGGGGGGTCAGGGACAGTGTATGTCCTTGTACTGTGGAAACATAATCAATCAAGTCATGTTATAGTCTGTTCGACTGTGTCTAGCACTGAAGTTGTACCTGTAAAAGTCAGGCCAAGAGCTTTTTACCTTCTTCTCCTTTTGCACTCCTCATAGGGAATGGAAATGTAGAAACATTTGTCATAGACGTCAATGAAGGGCCTGTGGAGAGGAGCTCAGATTAGTGAAAAAACTTTAGAGGTCAAGAGGCCTGTAGGTTAAATTTTAGAACTTGTGGCGAAAAACGAGCAAGATACAAGTAACCCACTTGTAGTTGAAGATGAGGAATCCCTCAACGATGAGAATATGGATCCCCTTCTCCGAGTCGGTTTCCTCGGCTTCAGGTGACAGGCTGACGCCGTGCGAGCGGGCAAACTTGACTGGGTTCTCCCGCCAGCCTTTCACAGTGCTGATCATAGCCTCCATGTCCAGGGCGGTGATCACTGATACAGAAGAGAGATACAGAAGAGCGGCCTTCACCACACATGCAACCAACTCTCCTCACCAATGTGCTTTAACACACATTAGTCACGGTTAGTGAATGTCTGTAGCATTCACAGAATAGATGAAAGAATATCACAAAGTTTAGGATTGACTGGTTACCAAACTAAAGAAATGTGCAGGAAAGAAAATGTACATTACTGCATGGTTTTCCTACGTGAAATCCATTCTTACCATCCCACTGTCTAAAGCCGTCCTCCCCGACTTCTATTTGATCGGGTTTCTGAAATAACAGTCATCAATAAAACATTGCTGCAACCTAGTAATCAGTCGGAGCTGATCGCACCTGGACAGGACAAGTCAGGGACTCGTCTCCACCAAAAGTAGCGCACGGTGGAAATGGTAGGATTTTCTCAGAGATGTAACTGTTTCGACAACTGTCTCAAACTCTTCTTGTGAGAAATAAATTGCAGTTTTGTGCGATTCGGAAATTGTGGTTTCAGTTTTTTCCCCAATTGCGTGGCCCTGGTCGACACCCTTTGTTGACTTGAAGTAGAACATTTGATATCAGATGAAAAAAGTCAGTGAGGTTGTGTGACGAAGACATGGTTGTGGTAGAAATAAAATCTTCTGGCTGCTTTTAAGGCAAATGAGGTTAAGGTTCATGCAAAAAGTTGGTTGCAGACTTTGCAACGTGATTGGACTAGGTCTCATTTTGAGTGGAGACGCTCAGCCCTTTCATTGGCTGTCCAGGAGACAATCAGCCAGATGTATTACTAGGCTACTGCGATGACAGGACATCTGCAGGTCAGATTGGCTGATTACTTCTGAGCACAGAAATAATCAGCTTAATAATGAAAATTCCTCAAGGGCAAAATTTAATGTAGCAAATGAAATATATCAAAATTATACTTTCATTAACTCAAGATTAATACAATAAAATAGTTACTGTAGCTTTAAACTGAATATGTAGTGAATTAAAGCACAAGAGAACGGTTACTTGAATTTATCTTACCTTGAAAAAATCGTCTTGATGCACAACACAACAGTTAGGTAATGTCTTTAGCAGTCTGTTCGTCAAAGTGGTCTTCCCACCGTTGGTCACTCTGAAATTAGAAGGAATTTTATGCCATACATGAGTTCCACTCAAGATTTTTGCAATTTTTCATTAGTAGATTAGGTAAATGAGTTAAAAGAGACTTACCCTCCAATGCCAATGATGAACTTCATTTTCAGCTCTTTTGTGTGTTGGTCACCTCTGATGATTCAGTAAATAAAAGAAGGGAACCCAGCCAACGCAAACAGTCTATCAAAGGCTTCTCCTGAAAACCTTTCCCTCTCCTCTGCCACAGATGTCCCCCCCTTTTACTACTTCATTGATAGACAATCTCCTTGCCGAGCATATAAAGGATTGAGCTGCAGTGTCACAGCCTCTCAAACCAATCAGCTCTCTTTTCCCTGTAGCCAGTAAGCGGTCGCTTTACAGCTCGCAGCACCAATGAGAGGAGGAGGGCTTAGGAGCCTCACATTTGCATGAAAGTAGATCCCTAAATTTCCACCTGCTGTCAGGGGTCAGTGTGAACACTGACCAACCAAACGCACAACAAATCTCACACCCAACTGACTTCTTAGAAGATAATTGTCAAACGGTGATGTGGCTAAGCTGTAAAACAAAGTTAATTCTCTAAGGAAAGAGCCAGACAAACATGTGGTGCCTCAAGTGGCTGCAGACGTGATGAAAGTTTAGAGCTTATAAAATCTTCATGTAATTTACATGTAATTTGAGATCAATTTGAAAATGTGAAGACTAAAAAGGAAGATGTGATTTATGTGCAAAGGGAGACTTTGTCCAGGAAAGGGTGTCATACATATAAGAGGCAAGGGCAGTTAACTGTATAATCATTAAAATTTAATTTTCACATCCTGTTACTGAGACATCTGTATCACAGCACAGATAAAAAACTCATTTTGGGGGTTTTTAGAGGGAGATGCTTAGACAGCCCCGCGTGGGTGAAAACCAGAAGCACTATATTTAGTTGGCCGTTGTGTGTCTGTCTGCTGCGTCACACATATTTCTGATTGAAGCAGCTGGAGTACATGGCTGCCAGCCATGTTATAACAGTGTCTTGAGTCACGGCTACAGGTCTGAGCGCACAAGTCTATTTCTTTGAACTTTAAAAGTCCACCGCTTATCAGATTTGCTTGTCAGACACCTCCGGATGTGTGCAGTCTAACCTTGTGTTCAAGTTATTTGTACAGTATTCAAACATTCCTTTTACAGCCACTCTTATCTTTGTAAGTATGAAGGAGGTGAACCTTGAGTCCCTGCTGGGAGAGCACGTGGTTTCATCTTCTCCTGCTAAGACAATCTCAATAGAAAAGTGATGCCGTTTGACACCATGTGACGGTAACATTTTTTTCACCCTGTTATATCAAAGTGATTGGCAGTTTTGATGTGTTGTAGTAGAATGATGTTGGTAAACAAATGTTACATATTGGTAAAGAATTTGGGATTACAAAACTGCCCCACATATGTTCAGACACTATAGGACACCAAACCATGTGGTCCACCATGTGAAGCATGTGGTGCACATACTTTTTCCTTCCAAGACCCACAAGAAAGACAAACCTTTTCCTGACCAGTATTTAGATGAAAAAATTTAGAATTTGACAGTAATATATTCCCCGTTCCATATTATGCAGAGATGCTGATGGTGTCATATTATATAAATTATAATTTAAATAATTACATTATATATAAAACTATCAAACTAGGAATAGTTTAATACCACTCTCATGTTCAGTATAGTCAGTATTCAATGTTGCAATGCTGATATTATCATTGGTCAATAGATATTAGAAGTAATCTGATTTAATAATACTAAACTTTGTTCTCTTTTTCATGGCTAATGAGTAATTTGTCAGAATTACTGATTAATTTTGAAAAACAGACCTTCAAAGTTAATAGTAAAAGTAGTAAAGAACATGCAGAACAAAGTCAAAACTCTCTTTTGGGGCTGACAGATGGCAGGGACATTACAGGTTATTATTTACATCATGTTACATCATCCTAATACCTTGTGATCATGGTAACCTTCCATATAAAAATAAAGGGTCACTTCAAGAGGACTGTGAGGACCACAGGACTGTCAGGTGACACAAAGAACATCCACTCACTTGTCCAGAACACACATGAATCATAAGTATGCCCTTCAGTAACTCACCGGGAACTGTCAAAAACATTCTGGACCAAAGTGGAGTTAGAGGCAGTAAAAAAAAGTAAAATAAGCAGTAATGTACATGAGCTCGACTCTCCCTGTAAGTCACTCGTATCAGAGGTTAAGACTGGATCCAAGAAGCAACTCATCATGGCATGACAAACCTTGTTTTAGTTCACTTGTTTATTTATTTATTTTTTTTTACAAACAGTAAATGGCACATTTTCATAAATAACACTTATAGCAATTAATTTTAATCTCTCTTTAAATATATTTTCATTTCATCAACAATGTTTGCTTTCTGGCTTGTAAAAGTACCTTTTAAAACATGATGGCAAATTACTTAAAAATGGAAAAACATGTAACAGAGAGGAAGGATATGAACAAACATGCCACCTGCATATCAAACTCTGGAAAACTTGGAAACTGTACCATGTTTGCATCTGTAACATCTACTGTAGGATCAACTTCACTGCAGATTCATTTTCAATAAATGGCCATGAAACTAAACAATACCCATGCCATTCATATCAAAAACCAAACATCTGTGCAAACACCTTTCTCAAAAATATATGTACAAGTATTTACAGGACGTTCCCAGCTCTGCCGGGGAATGTTTGGAAGTTCATCCATTTTTTTTTTACTAATATAGCTGAAGTCATGCTGTGGAGAAAGCTCAACTTGACATGCAGGGAGCAGAAACTTTTTGATTTAGCTGTATCTTGTAATGCTTTGGTGTACATGAACAGTTAGAAGCAGGCATGTCACTGATTTACTCCTGTTCAACACGTGTATGGTGATGGCTCCTGTTGTGATGAGTGAATGTTCCCAACTGGTTTTTCCATTTAAAACTCTGTAATGCAAATACAGAAAGTTTAATTCTCTTTCTTTCACTTTCACCTTTATCCTGATAGTTTGAAAGATGTAAATTGATGTTTGTGCAAATAACATTTCCATTATAATCATGCAGTTTGGCAGCATGTCGGCAGACATGCACTAAATCTAAACTAAATCCAACATGACACATATCAGGTTTGCCTATTTATTTTCCTCCGGCTTTCTCTGCTGGCATTTAGTTAGGAGATGGTGCCTGTGTCCATTCCTGGGATGTTGGCCAGTCCTCCGGCTGATAGCTCCTTTGATATATGGAGGCTGATAGAAACGCTCAGCAGTACAGGACAGCGCAGTGGTGAAGGCGGGGGGGGGGCAAGTTTCTGAAATAGCCCACTCCGCCCACCCTCACCCACCCCAACCTGCTGTGGTGGGTATTTCCCCCGATTTCAGGACAGCCTGTGCAGCGCAGATCAATTTGCCAGACCTGGGTTGTTCGGCCCATTAAAAATAGAATTGATCGGTTGTGAGAAGGCTGGCTTAAAGAGATGAGCAGCTGTGCTTTATGTAACATGGGGTACAGGGGGAATATGATGTTGGAGGATCAGCTAAAATTTCTTGGACTAACACGCAGTCTTAATTTAAAGAACTAAAACATGACTTGGCAGAAGAGAAAATGAGTTAGCCGTGATGATTAACAGTAATCACACAGCATTATATTTTGTGCTTCAGTCCAGTGTTCTCAGTTCCAGAGACCAGGAGGAAACACATGGTTATTTCTTTAATTATATTTTATTTATGCTCAAGGACCATCATTTTGATGCAACCTGCATCATCAGATCAAAACAGAGAACTGACAGCAACTGATGCAGCGGCCGTGTGGGACTCAATTACCCATGAAAAGAGACTAAAACTCAACTACAGATCTGATTTGATGTTTTACTGCACGTGCACTTCTCTACATCTCCACAGGAGAGCTGTTAAGAGTTTTGAGGTCTGAGCCATCCTCTTGGTCTTTCTAGCTGACTTGGTGTGATAATATAAATTGGACCTTGGTGCCCCTGAACTGAGAACTGACCCTTCGGACCTTTGGTCTGTGATACAACACTCTAGACAAGCCGTCGTCCAGCATTTCTGTGATTTACTGTATCGTGTCCCCTTTGCGCACATAAGCATGTGTGTGTGCGTAGAAGAGAACATTTCCCTGTATGTCAGAGATTAGTTACAGTGGGCTGACATTACAAACCAGCCTGAAGCTGATGTAGAGGTACTTAAGTGAATGAGAACCCTTACCTTAATGTCAGATGTCACGGCCAACCTCTGCTATCATTGACTTTGGCCTGGAAGTGACAGATTAGAAATAAATATTTTGCTTGATCATCTAGCCTATAATAGGCTGTGTTTTCTGTTCCAAAACTTTAACTGTGTGGCTGCAGAAGTTACTTACACTCAATTTAAAGAGAAGTAATGCACTAATTTGTTTGCCATTCAGCTGTTTACGTCACATTTTTGATACTAATGGAGAAAGCTGACTTATTTCAGTATCCTAACTGTTGACATGAAAAACAGCTGAAAAACATTTCTATCAGCCATCAGCAGTTTAAAATAAAAGAAAGATGTCTGAACATTTTCCATATCAGCTGTTGTAGAACAATGTTTTATTTAATTAAGAAAATGGCTCTGGACTGTATGTGCTGCAAAATGAGGTTACCTTTCTTTAGGCAGTGTTGAGTTGGCCTGCTGCTGGTCTTGCTCAAGTCTGTAAGTAAGACAGCCAAATTATTACTTCATGCAGGGAAAAGAGCATGAATTAAAACTCTTTGTAACATAAAATGGCACGGAAATCTACTGCTCACCTTTCCCTTTGTGCTCTTATCTTCTCGTCGTCATACCTTTAAAGGAGGAGGAAATCCTGAAATCTCTGACTAATGTGTCATTGCATCAACATCATTTCTCACCAGTGGAAGAAACAGGGTACACTGCTGTACATCAGTGCAAATCCTGTGTAGACGATGAGCCAGAGATAATTTCTGCTGTTATATTGTGGCCTTGCTTACTGTGTTTAAGTATTCACTGCAAAGCTTCCCAAAGATACTGGTTATGAGTCTCGCTCAGTAACTATTGACTTAACCGCTATATACTGTTTAGAAATCCTGGTCCACTGAGCGCTGTATGGATATTACTTTCATGGTTTCTTTTACAGATGCTTACTCTTTGCCACAATAGACTGAAAGTCTACAGAGTAAATGCTGAATCAAAGTAGTTCACCTTTGTCACTGCCAATGTGTTGAACACTACCTTGATCATCTACTGTTTCAAGTACATTCAAACTAGCAATGATAATATGGTTCATCAGGGTGTTATTACTGTAAGCATGCAACACAAAACGAGCTGTGAGACGTGTGTAGTATCTCAACAGTGACCCTTGGTGGCTCAGAGTACTTACTGCAGCACACACTCAGGGATCTGCACATGCTCCATGGGGATGATCTGGCTGAGTTCCTCCAGGGTGTGAACGTAACGGATTTTATCCATGAACTTTACACTGCAGAGAACATAAACAATGCAATTACTGCCACATGTGTGGTATCTGTATCAGTGTCATCAAAGCCAGGCCATGTGGCCTGTGAATATGTAACAGCAACACTTTTATGTTTTGGGATGCCTTGAATGTACACCAAACTATATTACTATCAAATGACTTCATAATTTTGAGATTTATCTTCTCTTTGCTTGTTAGATTAGTTAAGAGAAGTTAAAGACATCCTCACCTGATGAAAGGTCTTGAGATGGCCAGGACAGTCCGGATGAACCATGTTGGGTGAGCGATGATGAGACACTTCAGATTCTTCCTCAGTCTGCAGTAGGCATTCAGACATTCAGTTGTTTTGAATTACTTTTTATCAACACTATCTTCATCTTTAGCATTAACAACTGTGTGACTATATTTCCATTTCCTTCCTGCCCAAACTGTTCTGACTGTGTCTGTCTTACTTCCTGTCAATCATCTGGTAGCATCTCTTAAGCCAGCTGATGCCGGGCATCTTCCTGCGAGGAGTTGCTCCATTCAGGTAAACAATCATGTAATCTTCTGCCACCAGAAGCTCCAGGCTGCTCACAACGTACCTGGCAAGAGAACAAACAAGCTCAAATCTGACTCAGACTGCACAGCAACACAGCAGGATGATGATATGTGCGTCACAATGTAAAATTCTCTCATTTACTGTTAATAATCTTTTCAAAAATGATTTGACATGTTAATTCCATTGAAACATTTTCTCAAGTCATTTCCTTTGATGAATTACACAGAGAAAATAAGAAAAAAAGCAGAAGAATCACTTTATGAAAAGGCTCATAGTAGAGTGTGTTGCTGTAAAAGGGTTTCTTAAGAGACTGGAATGAATCTTACAAGAACAGGTTCTCCATGATATATGTGTAGTCCTCACAGCTGCTGTCAGGAAGATAGCAGGCTGCAAACACGATGATGGCATTCAAACCCTCACCATAATACCCTGAGAGAGGAGAGAGAGAGACTCACTGATACTGGCATTTCTCTAAAAATCAGTGCTGGTGTCGACCAATCACATCATCAACTAAATTAAAAACTACAGTCTAAAACATATTTCTAATTTTCTCTTGTGTATGTAATGAGCCATATAAATTAAGTTTACCTTTTGCCTTTTTCCATTTTGGATTAACCCAGAGGCACACGCACTCTAACTAACCTCCATGTGTGACCACCCTCAGGTACGGCCTGATGACCTGCATGTCAATCCGTTGCTCCTGGTCACCGATGATCACTGTTCGCCACAGACGACCTGATGAGTCTCTCTCCTCCTCACTTTCACCTGGAAGACGTTTGGCGGTGGCCACTGGAGTGTCGTCTGGATTCAAGATGAGACAAGTAGGCAATATGTAATATGACATTCTTTGACCTTAGAAAATTCAGCACATTTCTCAATACTGACCATTTCTCAAGTTCTAACATTATTCAAAATCACTTCCCACCTTCCCACTCCAGCTCATTGCCGTTGTTAATGAACTCCAGGGAGTCGGTCTCATCCGGGGTTTCAATGTCGTCCACGTTGATGTCCAGGTCATCAGGCGTCTCCAGAAAGTCGTCAGAGAGCACCGAGCCCTCGCTCTGATCCAGGGACAGGTTCATGTCGGGGGCCACCAAGGTGCGCCGTTTACGCTGGGTCACTGATTCTCCCACATTCAGAGTGGTGGGGGGATCTAAAACAGCAGGGCGGAAAAGTTTAGACGTAGTTCACTACCGATCAACAGTTTTAGAACGCCTCCATTTTTCCAGTTTTTATTGAAATGTACGTAGCGTAATGTCTCAATGTTGAACTGAGCTTGAACTTGAGCTGCTTAAACTACCTTTTGATTGGTAGTGTATACAGTAAATCATATTTAATGCTGTGTACTTATTTCACTTACTGTTTCTGTTGTCAGTGAGGCCACACGTAGAATCTCCATCTTCTGGTAGTGGCCTGCAGAAAAAACAAACATGAACATACAACATGTACAAGTACAATGATCATGGAAACAATATAAATTAGACATATAAAGTTTCCCTTGGGCCTGTTGTTTTCCTGCCACTGAGTTAATGGTTGTTTTGGTCTTTTTATAATTGCTAGTTACAAGCAATAACAGTTTAAAAAGAATTGCTATGATAAAAGATACTAAAATAAACTATAAAACGCGGCCAGTCATTCCCAGCATTTTGCTCTTTGTCTTTTGTTTTTTTTGAGAGACTCTATTGTTATTTATCTTCAGTGTGTCCTTGGAGACAGTGCCAGTAATTACCAACTCCCCTCTGACATTATAATAAGACAGCTGAACCCTCAGTGCTGGGGGCACAGAAGGATTTTAGTAGATAGTGCTCTTACACACACACACACACACACACACACACACACACACACACACACACACACACACACACACACACACACACA
>JBBMJY010000006.1:16580427-16681921 GCA_037833715.1 Toxotes lorentzi
ACACACACACACACACACACACACACACACACACACACACACACACACACACACACACACACACACACACTCAAAGACAAAGACATTAACACAAGCATGCATACACAGACAAACACACCCAAAAACACCACAAGTATGGGCTAGCTGATGGAGCTGCTGGGATAATTGCTGTTATTATGTTGTCAGTAGCTTTGTAGAGGTAAGTTAAAGACAGCACCAACAGACATTCAAGAGCGGATTATGCACTGGGAAAATCTGCAGCATAAAAGAAACCTTAAGTTTTTCTCGATAGGACACATGTTTAAACAGCATATTTATTATTATACATAAACAGAAATACGTGGTCAAGATTATGGTAAAAAAAAAAAAGAATCAAAACATTAAATTTGACATTTTGTCTTTTTTCCCTGCTGAATCCTACCGTTTCACATCTTTTATCCAACTATGCAGTTGTCATTTTACCAGCAGCAGAGATATATCAAACTACAGACAATACTATGTAACATACTGTATGTAAATATGTTGTGAATACACTTGATGTCTGAGAATAATCTGTTTCCCTGCTCATTTTTCACAAACACATTTCCTCTGCTGCAGAAATGACTCTTGTCAGTAAAAGAGTGTGGGTGGTGGACTGTTTTGTAATTGCTGGACACTGTGATGTGTTTGACTCCTCTTTTGTTTCCGTGCTTGCGGCTGTTTTGTTCACGTAACACATAACGACCAAATCGACGAAAGAACACACCTGCTGCCCTTCAGTGTTAAACACACGTGACTGATTTTCCATTATTGCTCTGGCTTGTTTGTCAAAGCCAAACTGCGTACACAATCACAAACTCTCTCTCACTCATTCACACACAGGAATACCTGGGGAAGTCCTCGTCCTGCCACTCGTCCTTAACCTCCATGCTGTCCATGCGTAAAGTGGCTTCTGCTGTACCCATCCTCTGCCAGGGAGGACAGGCCTCAGCTCACTGAGGTGGACAAAGATGAAATAATGTAATTCAGAGGGAAACCAGGTGCTAAAACATTGTTAAAACATACACCACATTATGCTGTCTTAAAGGGACGCTCCACCCTTTTTACACATTTTGTGCAACCCTGATGATTTCATCAGGATTATCTGAATTTTTGGCTTGATACTTCAAACTTACAACAGAAAGCCTGTGGTACAAACCAAAGGTGTGGAGTTTGAAAGACGTGGGTGTTTACCAGGCAGGGAGGGTCTAATGAATGAAACTATTTGTATTATGGGAAATGTAGGCTTTAGTGTTTAGGTGGCCCGCACTAGGAAGAAAAATCAGGATATCAACCACTTCTGCTTAATTTTTAACTATTCTCCACCAATTGCTGGAGTACTCCTTAAATGGGTCAAATAAAAGCTGAATTGTAGGTTTCAGGAGCTGTAATTAGGTGGTCTACAAAGCAGCAGCACAGCATAGGTGTCATGAAGAATCTAACCAACAGTCTTGCCAAATCTTCAACTTTCATCTTTTTCTGACTAACATAATACATAACAAATGAGACCTGGTGATGGCGGTATAATTTTGCCATGGGTGGTTACTGTACAGTGAAGTCATAGTAATCTTTCCACTGGGCTTCCTTCCCCTACATCCATGTACCAGGAGACAAAAATAAAACAGCACATTGCTCATACAGCCCCTCAGGGTGATCGAAGCAAATCATACGTGCCGCCACAAAGAAGACAGTGATCTGAGCTTCCCTATTTTACATAATCAAATCAGAAATGACAGTCTCCATCTAAAGCTTCATGTCCTTTCCTCGGTAAAGCTTTACGGTGTCTCGTGTTCTGATCAGTCGTTGCAGGCTGTCACACAAGCATCAGTTGTGTAGGGACTCGACGTCATGTGTGAGCCCCGTGTCAGAAATGTGTGAATGGGGGAGGAGTGTGCTTCCCGCATCACTGTGCCAGTGAGAGTTCATGAAGCAGCAGACGTTGCCATAGTCCATTTGTCCACTGGGATGGCACTGATGTGCTGCAGCGAGACACGTCAGAGCCCATATGGAAAAACACAGCAAATGTGGCCTAAAATGCACAGGCCCTCAGGCTGCATGCTGCTGGTACTGCTGTGTTGTGATTGGATTCTAAATGATGGAGGAGAGTGGTATAGTGTTAACACTGTTTTATCCCATGAGAAAAGTTGCAGTGTTTGATGTGGGCTTGATGGGGAATTCCTGGAACGCCACTTTAATAAAGTCCCTTCTGGTTAAATCACACTGTGAGTTGCCTTCCTCTGTTCTCACGCATACAAATAAACTTTTAAAAATGCACCCTGAGACAGATCATTTTCCCGGCAAAGAATTAAGAATGAGAGCTGAGAATAAAGAAGAAAATTCACACAGAAACAGCAGATCAGTGTGTGTGTGTGTGTGTGTGTGTGGTTAGTTGTCTGTACAGGCTCAGCTGCTCATACACTGAAATGTTGATTGACACACACAAAGTAATGTGGCAGCAGCACGTGTTTGGTAGGGATTTGTGTCCAGATGGCAGAGCAGCCTTCATTTCCCAAACACTATCTTATGAGCCATTCACTGTGTTCTTCCCATCAAACCCAGTACCAAAAATTAGGCCACAGAGATTGAAAGTAAGCCGTTGCAAATGTTCAAAATACAGAAACTATACTTGCGGGTATACTCATTATACATGCATACGTTTTACTAAATTATTTCCCCAAGTGCTCTGCCTTTAACACATAGTAAGTATGTCAAAAGAAGGGCATGTTCTCTGCTTTATAAAATAATTTACATGGCTTGCAGCTTGGAGATAAGCATCAATAGAGCCACTGATGATCAAAGGCAACAGAGAAATCAGCCCTCCTCAGCTTGTCTGACTGCAATCTACAGGCATGAGGGCAGTGATAAAAACCCTGATAACTTGGCAAAAAAAAGTATTTCACGGTAACATTAAATAATCATGACTAAATAAGCAAAAATCAAAGTAAAAACGTGTATTTAGGTATTAATTAGTGACAGTTTCACACTCAGATTATTAGCTAATATGCTTCATTATAATCACTGTGCGGCTGTGGTTTAACAGTGACCAAACAAAATAAAGAATCTGATTCAAGTGCTGTGAGAAAAGCAAAAAGAAATACAGGCAAACATAAATATCTTACAGAATGTGAAAGAATAAACACTGTTTGACAGAAAATAATAGGATCTTATTGTTCATATTAAGAAGCCGATTGATAAAATACATTTTCAGGGCCTTTAAATGTGTGTAAGGGGAGGCAAGCTGTGTTGTCACGACTGCCATCGTTTCCTTTACTGACAATTGATAACACAATGAAGCACATACAGTAGCGGAATGAAACACAGCATTAAATACCATGTCACTGATTGAGGATCTGCTCTCTGTGCCTCACATCACCACAGGCTGCCCTGAAGAAAAACATTAACCAGTTGTTATCAGAAAAATCATGGTCATGTAGAAGGCAGGGTACTCACATGCTGTAATTAGAATGATTTCCTCTTCGCCGTTTTGAAAGCTTCCCTGTTTTGCTTTCAGATGCTCCCTTTTTTCTGTTCTTCTTCCTCCTCTTTAGAGCTACCTGGTCAGAGTGGGGGTCATCACTGTTTACATCTGCAGGCAGGGCAGCTGTGTGCTCAGGAAAGGAGCCGCTGCACACCTCTTGCTGTTTCCTGATGCTGCTAATGGAGACTGGGGCAGAAATTGTGTCCTCCTGTGGAGAGGAGAGCTGTTAGGAGAGGCAGGGTCATCACACAGCAAACACCATCCTGCTCTCATCTTTCCAGCGTCCTCTGCCCGTCAGATCCCATGCTGCTTTTTGGGCAAAAGATAATCCTTGTCCAGCGCTTCTAGCTTGTCTCATGATGATCACTCTCTATCTCTCTGCCTCCCATTTACTTCTGCTCGTCTCTGCTGAATCCCCCTCTGCCCTCCTCCTCCTCCCCCCACCAACACTAATGCCCCCACCCCAGGCTCTAATCCGGCTGTGATGATGTCACCCGTATGGGAGCTGTGTTATGATGGTTACATAATCACACCTGCCTACCTTCTCTTTGATTCCCTTCAGGCTGTTCGGAGTCAGAATCAGTTGTTTTCCTTCTCCTCAAGTTCAGTCCATTTTGCTTCCATGATTTAACGTGTTTTTATCCTCGTACGAGCTGGAAAAGATGGACGTTTCTGCTTCACCGCTGTTCCCTGGCAACAGCATCTTCCCCTTTCTCAGACACACACACAGTCCCTCTCTCTCTCTCTCTCTCTCTCTCACGTTTTCCCACCATCTCTCTTAAGCTCTCTCTCCCTTGATGAAACTCCTCCTCCACATGAATTCCCCTCCTTTTCTCTAGTTCACTAGCTGTGATGCTCACTCCCCCTCCTTCTCTTCCCTCCCTTTCTCTGCCTCTCTGCTCACAGCTGCACTGAGCTCTGGGCGATGTCAGTAAACACAGACTTGCATCTCTCTTGCACTCAACGCCCAGTGAGAGCAGCCAGGGTTCTCCTATTCTTCTCCCGCCTTTGGCTGCTTGGAAGAAAAATGCATTTCGGGTGTGTTTATAGTTTTCTATTAATAACGCTACGTTGCACAGCACTGAAATACTGCAAAACGCCCAGACTTGTGACTAAAAGCATTTGTTTTCCCACAGATCCGGTGCAGTTTACAGATGCAGACTTCAGAGCAGATCGCTTTAGGTGTTTAAGAACACACAAACATTGTTTTACTGGTTAGTTATAATAAATGAGTTTATGAGTTATCAGTGTTTTTCTGTCTTATCCAAGAAAGGCTTGTCTGGCTTTAAATGGAGGCTTATGTTGTTTTCAGTACTTGGCTATCTGAAGATCTTTAATTCCTTTTTAATAGTCAGTAAGGAGAAAAAGATCTTTTTAATGTTCTGTTTTGTTTTCTTTAATAAATCATACTCTCTTGTAAGCTATGTTTCAATGCCAGGTACACATTGTGTAGCGTTTGCTTCCATAAAATGCAGTGCCATTAAGTATTAAACAGTCCTATATGTATTTATACGCATAGCTCAAGTGTAACTGGGTCACTGACTTTCCAGCCACTAGATGGTGGTAGAATGTTCCCTTTGAAAGACACATCTGCAACAGTACAAGGAAGGAAACTGTGTGCTAAGATAACATGGGTTGTTTTAATGTCTTGATAACCACATGTAAAGTCTGTGTTACACAGGTTAGTATATTTAGTGTCCTAACTTATGAACTGTTTCCATAAAGTATTGTTGTTATGAAATATTATTAAAATAGTGCTGACAATAAGGAGTTAGAGATTATAATTTCATAGTATAGTATAGTATAGAGCATATCATTGATGTGACTGATTGATATACTGTGCTATACCCCTAAAAAGTAAATATATTTTATAGGAATTCTGTCAACGGTGAATAATCGCAGCCAAAGATATCATGACATGTAACCATTATGGGGGCAAAAGCATATTTCATATAACATTTCATATCTAACATCCTGCAAATAGATCACCACTATTTTATGCTTTAAGCTTAAATCAGACGCTGCAGAAATTCTGCTGTTAATCCCTCAAGTAATGAAGATGAGGTTTGGCCTCTTGTCATTCCTCCTAATTACACCAGCGGGAGCAGAGGTAACTAATTCACACAGAGGAAGACCTGCCTCCTTCCAACCTCTGTTCTACTAACATCTGTGATTCACAGGTTTTCACATGGAATTTCTATAACACAATCCTGGGGATTTCTGTCTATATTCTAAGCCAAATGAGAATCAACTACTAGTGTATACAAGGTAGTAAAAAGCAAGCATGAAAAGCAAGCATTTTGTTATTACTCAACAAAAAATATATCATATAAATCTCAGGCATTAGAAATGGATGCTGTCAAGCCTCATGAAGCTCAGAGCTGGAGACTGACTTCCACCAAACTTTCTTCTGCAGGCCTGGAGCTCTGTAGCTCACGTCTGGACAGATGCTGCACTACACCCACACCGATACAGTCACCCAGGACATTTGTGGTAGTCCTCAAACGATCCCTATTAACAAACATACATGAAGATATAAGGTTATAGTAGGATTTCAAAATGGATAGTTGACAGGATATGATAGTGTGAAAGACAACCATATTACAGGTAAAAATCAATAAAATTACTCAAATTTTTTTGTTTTGTATTTCTTTCCATTCAAAACATAAATATAGTCACTAACTGACCATTATCTACATGTCTTATCCCCAACTTTTACCCTATCCTTAGAGTCTAAAATCTCAAACAAGCCTAAAAACAGAACATAAGTGAAGATCATTCAAATCACTTTTCACTTTTCTCTCAAGATCTGCAGATGATACTGGCTGAATGCTCACTTACAGAATCCAATCAACCGTCATAAGCAATGATATATCTTCTGTGGGCAGTCCAACTGATGACAGCACAATCATCATTGATACCATGCCAGCCTGTGGGATGCCTGCTGCACCAGTGCTTGCTGCTGTGACAATCAAACTGAACAAGGGAAACGGTATAGGTTATTCAACGTGATGTGAAAAAAGAAAACAGGTTCTCTTAGCTTTGACCACTGATGTTTGTGGATCCACACATTCAAACATCCCGGTCATACATAATGTTTGTGTTCTTCCTGCTCCTAATCTAGAAAATCTGTAGTGACTCATGTAAAGGCAGAGAAATGTTGTTCATAAAAACAGAATAAAAATGTGTGACCTGTGTTTTTAACACAGGGATCAACAGTTTCGAAATTTTTAAAACTTAGGAAACACACTTATATTTACATGGTTAAAATTTCTATGTTCACCTGAGGACAAAGATTTGACCCAGGTTAAAGTCCATATTATGAACCTGGGCTATGAATAATGCTGCTATTGCTTCATAGAGTGCTGCACCGTCCATGTTCATTGTGGCGCCTGCAGGCAGCAAGAAGCGTGTCACTTGTTTGTCCATGCCGTGATTTTCCTCCATACAGTGGAGGGTTACAGGTAAGGTTGCAGAACTGTGAAAAAAATGAATGTGAGTGACGTTCCACCATTGTCCATTTGTTGTTGTTTGATATTAAGACTCTGGCTCACCTTGACGATGTCCCAAAGGCAGTGGTCAGAACCTGGAGAAGACCACTCATAAACTGAAAGGGATTCTTCCGAGTGACAACAAAATAGATGAGGGGCAGAGTGAAGAAGCTGTGGATTAGCAGGCCAGTGATCACAGTGAGAGCGTATATGGCAACTTCCTGACCTATCTGTCTGGCGTCTGTCATCTTCACAATCTGCCCTGCTAACAGGAAGAGGATTCCCACCGGGGAATACCTGTGATATAAAGAAGAGACTCAGCAGAGAGTACAGAGACAAAGGAAATGAAAGATGTTTAAATGTAGATGGGGGGCAAGGAGTAACTAATCATATCTGGCTATGTTTTTCCCAGGTAGTGTATAAAACTGAATACTAACAAGACAACAGGTTCATTTAATGTTAGGTTCCCATGCTTACCAGATGACTTTGTTGACCAGATGCATAATGGCTTTATTCAGACTGTCAAAAAAATCCCTCAGAGGTTTTCCCTGAGTCCCCATACTGCCCAGAATGAGGCCAAAGGCAACAGAGAAGACCAAGAGACCCAAAATATTTACCCCATCCGAGGTGCCTGGCATTGGTACTGTGTCTATAGGGTTCCCAGTAATAACAGTCACAACAGTGGTGAAATAATATTGTAACAATACTAATAATAAAAACAATAATGGACATTAGGCATATCAGTTCAACATAACAAACACTAGGTTAGACACACAATTGTTTCCAGACACACAAACAAACAAAAACGGAATCTCACTGTTTTCACTGCCCTCAGTACTATTGATGACACCAAGATGATTTCCTGTAGAAACACTCTTGGAATAAACAGTTTTAAACTGGAGAATAAGAAAATGTTAAAAAGTAAAATCAGTATAAATCAGTACCAGTGTGAATCTAAAAACAAATCATAGCCATTACAGATCTTACCTTCCTGAAACAAGCTTCAAACAGATTTGAGGGGATCATGTTTCTATGAATGAAAAACACAGATATGGAGTTTTACTGCTAACTAGAGGCTGATATCTAACTGCATCCTTACAAATTCCCTTTAATTTATAATTATGAGCATACACACCTGATTAGATCTAGAAAGGCATCTATGCTCTGCACAGCCTGCACTTTACCACCAGAGGACACTGAAATGTTCCTGGATGAGTTCCCTGGCTGGATGATTACAGCTAAGGCAATGCCAGTGAACGCAGCAATAAGTGTGGTGACCATGTAATAGCCAAAGGCCCTTAGCCCAATCCTCCCATAAACGTTCCTGTCCATAGATGACATGCCTGACAAAAACAATGAAGGTGGATGTAGTACTTGAACATAAACCTGTTCAATTTGTACTTTTACTGCCGGGATCATTTATTTTATGGGTTGACCACCTGATTCACTCCTCATTTTCAAATGCAGTAAAATAATAACCACATATAAATAGGCAAATCTTTAAAAACTGTTTTGACATGCAGTTTAAAAATATTTTGTAGCCCTTCACAGTGTATTAAAAACATTTTAAACATCTTTAATTATCCAATGGACCTATAAAGGTCGATACTGTATTTAAAACTAAAACTAAGGCAGAGAGTTCATGTTAAAAAACACCAGAAAATAAAATTGCAGGATGGATGAATGTTGATACTTGTATGATGAAATGGGTGTATCCGCTATATAGTTTTGGAAATTTTAGAACATCCAAGACTCTAAGAGTTTGAGAGCTTCAGCTCTACGCACACACTGTCCCCTGCATTCATGACTTTTAAGGGTTGTTAAGTCTTGTACCAGCCACTGCTGTTGATAGAGTTTATCTATTGTGTGTTTACCTTCTGTGTTGATTTTCTAACAGGAAGCTTTTAGGACATGTAATGGAGGTCAAACCGATGTTCTACTGGTGGACTGAAAATCGTACCTGAAAAATCCAGTTAATCAAGCTGATGTGTGGATCTAACCTGAAATTAAACTGGAAATGATGAGTGGAAGCACCACCATCTGCAGGAGTCTCAACAGCAGCTCTCCAGGAAAGGTTAAATATTTGATCTCCCTGGCTGACATGTTAATGTGTCGCAGAGAAAAGCCCAGGCCAATTCCTCAGAGAAACACAGGTCACATGTCAAAGGCAGAGTTCAAAATATCAAATGCAGCAGAGCCAGTTCATAGACTAGTAAAGGAGAATACAAATGCTAATAAAAAGCAAGCAACAGGTTGCAATTTGTCTTCACAATTGTAAAACAGATCAATAGTAGATCAAAGGACAATCCTCATAGTGCAGTATGTTTGAGAACCACTTACCCAATGCGACAGCAGTCAGTGTGAAAACAACAAAAGCATTTCTCTTGAGAAAAGCCATAATATTCGATCCATTCTGGGACAAAGATAAATGACCTGAAGGCTTGTTAAATTTGTGGAAAGTCTGGGTTTCCTGGGGTTCTGTAACCTCTACTGAGTCCAGCTCAGACAGGACATCAGACCTGGGCTGAATCTCTTTCATAATTAGTCCTTACAACTGGTACAGACTGCAGAAAAAGACAGGAAAAAAGTTTTTGATCTTTTTTTTTTAGCATTAATAGATCTAGGACTGCAACAACATTAATCGTAATAGAGTTTCCACAGCTTGTCAGAAGTCATGAAAGCTAAAATATACAACAGGAAAGCAGGTTAAAATTGTGAAAATGAACCTGTAGGTAAAGAGACCAAAAAGCATACATTACAACCTTTCTACAGCACTAACAAGCACGAACTATGAGACATGAAAAACAATCTCACATTCTCCTCAATCTATAGGGACTGAAATAAAAAAAATTTAATTAAATTAAAAAAGCACCTTTAAAATGCTATTCCTTGAACAATCGTAAAGCAGGGACTCCACTCACCAGTAAAGACAGCCTGATTGATAGGTAGGAAAGTCCAGTTATTTTCTACTTTACTCCTTTAATCATCAGCTTTGTGTTTGTTCCTCTCCCCTCAAGTCATGTGCAAATGGTTAGTGTTTGATTAGTCAAAAAACTACACAGTAAAAGTAGGTAAGTAAAACTACACAGTAAGTACTAAAACAGTATAATGTGCAAATAAAAATGAAAGTAAAATCGCAGGTTACATTTAAGTGTACTGATATGTATGAAAAAGATAATAATATTCACCAGTTTTAAGTGGTGTAAAACAATAAAACAGAGGACAAATAATTGTCTTTGATATTGGTCATAGGTCCAGTGTCTAGTCTAATACTGCCTTCATAGAAAAACAAACTGCATTAGACCCAAATCTTAGTCTAAATCTGAGTATGAAGCTCTCACCAAGAGATCATATAGATATATCATATAGATATATCATACCATAAAAGGGTGTAGTTTTCTCACTGTTGGAGATCAACAGTTGTGTACAGCTTGAATTTCTCAAATTCTCTTCTAATAGATTTGAAAAAGTTTCTGGGCAGAAAATATTTGATCAAAAGCTCTCAAGCCATGACTGAAGGACAGCTTTCTCAGGTGTTTGTATTTTGACACACTTGTGGATTTACAAAACTATGGCTAAATATCCTACTTGCGGTGGAGCTTCAGATCTCTGACAAAGAGGACAGAATGATGCAGAGGCAGTATTTTTAGGATATTTTTGCAAAACCCAACCAGACATCAGGACTGGATCTGACTATTTTACAATATTACATTCTTAAAGTTAGATAATTTGGCCTCAGTCTGCAGGACTGGAGAATAATTTAAAAAGATCCTCTGTAATTAGGTGATCTTAAGTCCTACAAGCTTAATGTGTAGAGCCTTATTAGTTCTGTGCTGGGTATGGAGGTTTTAGGTCGTCCACAACGTCCCTAAAATACTGTGACTCAGGACACAGTATCCGGCAACAGTAGTAGACAGTAGAGCTAATAGGGGAGATTTCAAGAATCTTACAGCTACTTGAGTCTGCTTAAATCACAAATCCACTAATGACAGAGGTCCCATCAGGACATTTAAATAATCCACAAAATGTCCTTTAAAGGAGCAACATGTCAGAACTGGCCAAATTCATACTCCAAAAAAAACAGGGGGTAGTACTGTGCAATAGTCTGACTGGCCATTGGGTAGACCTGGGCAAATTCCATTGGGCTGCGACATCAGCGGGCCAGTGGACCATCAAAAAATCCCTAAAGTTTTTAAGAGTCCTCTCTGTGTAGCTGTAACTAATAAAATTAGAATTTGTTATTATTGCGCTATGGAATTTATTTGTACTTTCTTGCTTTAATCTATATTTATAACTAAATTACCCCATGTGTACTGTTGTAATTTTTGCTGGTTAGTGAAGGAGACTATAGCGTCTATGCTACTGCATCTTGTTGACAAGGTAAAGACTCTCCATTGTCTGTAGGGTGCCACTTATGAGTTAAGCTCTTTAGAGGTTTTACTCCAGCCACAAGTTATTGATACAGTCTAATCATCTTGACACACAATAGCCAAGGTTTCAGTTTGGGAAGTGTGAATAGTAAGCAGCTCTTGTTGATAATTTGCTGATTTACACATTAGGATTGGATTTTAACATTACTCTTCTCCCTTGCATCAGCCCTCGGTTTCCCTTTCCTTTATCCCTGTAGGATTGAATAACGTCTATTTGAAGTGAGCCATGGCATTTCTCATGAATCAAATGGTGGGTAATAAGTTGAAGAGTTTTACCGGAGGAGGTGGTGACGACGACAGCAAAGCAGGAGCAGATGGAAAGGAAACACCTGAGTCCAAAGGCATGTCCAGGGAACAGTTTGAAGAGTACCAGAGGCAGCTGGTGGAAGAAAAGTGAGTAAGCAGAGATGCTTACATTATATCTTCATAGTAAGAGTGACTGCAGTGCTAACAAAATAACGTTTATGACTGCACAACAGTGTGGGCAGGACACAGAGTATGTACACATACCAAGGATCTTAAATAATAAATTAAAATGTCTAAATGTTTTTGCATCTGCCACTAAGAGAACTTACGTACAATACATAATACTAATCTGACCTTTTATAGACAAAGGAGAGCATAATTAATGTGAGGATGTTTCATACTAAATTGCTGAGAGATAGAGTAGAAAGCAGTTGTAAAGAGAAAATATGACCTACATATCCATAAGCAGGGATTAGCAGGTGCGATAAGCATTATTTAAAGTAGGCTCCCACTTCATATTTGTCTCAGAACCAGATGTAAACAAAAAAGCCTCCCATGTTCAGATAACAGGTAACCATGTTGGTAGCATAGTTATTACAGAGAAGCTGCCATTTGTGATTCTATGTAATGACGCTGGTAACTGTATTACTAACTGTATATTGAGTTTACAGTCACTTAAGAACATGGTTACACAAAAACTATGTCTTAAGGTGAGTCAACTCTTGTTCTTGGTGTTTAGGTTAAAGTAATACAGCATATAAATACATAAATACATATACAAAGAAATACAGTTTTAACTCTGTAACCATGAAACAAGGGATCGTTTTGACTCATAACTGAAAGTGATGCATTGTGAATTTTCTGGTCTAATTATAAAGGTAATACACTGGTATTTCCGCATTAATACAGTGAAAACAAGATCCTAATCCTAATACATTATTCTTTTGTAATTGCACCAATATCACTCCACATATAGTTTCATAACAACTCATACCAATTCATATCTGAACTGTAACACACTGATTTCAGCATGGACCCAAAATTGCCAGTATGAAATCTGTGGTTAGAGACACCTTACAATACAGTATAGTCCAATACAACACTGTCACTGACTATGGCCTAAAAAGCACACAGATCTGAATCAACACATCTCTGACACACAGTCAAGAAAAGCTGAACATAGTAAGTCTAACAAAGGTAGGTTTAATTATAGAGCTGATATCTGAAATAGTTGAGCAGGTTGAGCAGGTGTGCGTGAGAAACTACAATGTAGACTACATGACTCATGATTTCCTGACTCAGATCATTTCAAATCCAATGAAATGTCTTGACTGACACCTGAGGTTATACAATTCATTTGTTACAGTACGAAAGAGTTTAGATGTAATATTATTTCCTTCCTGCCATCCATCCATCACTGTAATATTTTTACAATCTTGCATATTACCACAAGACTACAAGATAAATCCTTATGAATCTCCTTTAGCAAACCCCTCCAGATGGGGTACATTTGCCACAAAAGACCATAAATTTAGTAACCTCAGCGTTTGCTTGTCAGTTTAGTGGACAGTACAACTTTGTGATTGATAAAACTGAAAAAGTACTTTCCTCATGCACAAATGAATGTGAATTCCATTAAACGTAAGTCTTTGATGATCTATTGCAAAACACTGAGTGTTATTGATACAATAACCAATCAGACATGACAGATAAGGATAACATTTGTAACAAACACAACAGCTGAAACTGATGCAGTTTTTTTTTTTTTTTTTTTTAAGTGTGTGTGTGTGTGTGTGTGCATTAAGCAGTCTGAACTCGCTTGCCTGTGCGGCTATGTGTGATGCATGTGTGACATCAACGGATGCGAGCCAGGCTTATAAGGTAGCTTTAGGTGGGGGTTTATTTCCTCAGGGCTCAAATTAGCCAGAGAAGCAGATTAGGCTCCGTGTGTAATAACTCGTCATGGCTCGGTTTCAAGAAGCCACCATTAAACATGTCTCTTAGCCAGTGCGCTTTAAAACAATAATTATTTAATCACCTTACAAGTACAGCTGATGTGTAAGTTATCTTCAATTAAGTAAAAATGGCAAATTGCAATGAACTTAAGTTCTAACTGTCAAATTTAAAGTGTGGCAGCCTGTACAAGACACGTTAATTATTTCTTTAAATTCAAGTAGCACTGGATGTTCACTATTTGATGATTTTTCATATATATGGTATATCAAGCTACAATTTCAAGGAAAAAAAAAGACTGCATCTTTAATTTATAAGTTCCACAGCCCCTTTTAAAATTGCATTTTATTTTCTTCTATAACTAATTAAACAGATGTGAAAACTACAGGCTGGTTGTTAAAACAACAGATTATTTGATTAAGCTATTAAGGATAAGCTACAAGAGTCCTCATTTTGTTTTATTTACGTAAGAGCCAGGATCTAGGTCTGCGACTGAGTCATAGTTTCAGTAAATCTGCACTGTCCAGAAAGTGATGGCACTGCTTTGACTACAGAATACGTACAAAACTGTTAAGTGTCTTTGCCTTCTACAGTTTCTGTGGTTCCACTGGAGCTGGAATCTACACTGTTTGGTTTGAGATTTTGACAAAGCAGAAGACTGTATCTCAGTAAATGCTGAGATCCTCTTTGCGTACAGCTGGCACAGAAGTGGAAGGGAATAAGGTGAAGAAGTGCAGCCCGGGCCAAGACATCAAGTAACCGCAGATCTGTGCCAAGCTGCAGCTCTTGAGGCAGCTAATCTTATTAAAACAGGGTCAGAGCCTGAGCAGACCACCCTTAAATAGACATGGGTCAAACCTAGCACCAACATGGAAACTGCCTGACAGTACTGATGACGACATTGCTGCAGGTACACTTACAGAAGTGGGCTTATAACACAAATGATGTCAGCTCAGGTTTCTCCGCTGCTTTAGTTAAGACAGCCCTGCTGTTAAGTACTGTGCAGCCACAGGTTGTTGTTTTTTTAAGGTTCATAGAGCCAAATGTGATTTTATTTAACACATTTAATAAAATTTAACATTTTATTTAAATGAACACAACTGCCTAGTATTCTGTCTGGTTTACATAGTCTGAGTTAAATGTGGGTTGTATTTGTCTTTTATTAAATTAAACAAAGGGATACCAGTATCAAAACTTTACCCTAACCCAAAACAACATAATTTACCTGCACATAAAGGAGACCAAGGCACCCTGAACCTTAATTAAAGCAATTTAATGTGACCATATCCAATTAAAGTGGGGCTTTTTTGACCAGTGTTTAAAGAGGTGTCATTAAAACAACCGTGAAAATACACTCGTCTGTAACTCCCCTTAGACCTGCACCAGCTGATGATAAGACACTGATCTTTAAGGAAAGCTTTAGTCAAAGCCACTTGCTTCTTTGCCTCTCCTTTAACCTTTTAATACACAGCCCTTATGATCGGACACATTTGTTTGGGCTTAAGCTTCTTGGAGAAGGCGCAGATGATACTGAGATTTTGGACACATTCAAATTTAACTTAAATTGTACCAACAGTGATCTTTTTAAAATTTTATTAATGAATGGTATTTTCAGAACATTTAAGTTGCATTTTTGTGTGACTACGCTGCACAGTTGCCTTTATGGTGTCTGCCACTGACTGTCTTAAATACAGTGCAGTGTGTGTGTTCTGCAGGATTCAGCGTGACAAGGATTTTGCCATGAAGAAGGCTGAGAGGGCAAACCTAAGAGTGGCACTGAGAGACAAATACAGACTTCCAGATGTAAGGAATCATCTAGACACCATCTATCTTCTCATTTGTTGACATCTAACTCCACTATTTAATTTACACCATTTTATACATTTAAGTCATTATATGGTATCACATGCACTTTCAAGTTGTTTTATATTTTTACATGTGTAATTTGTGAAAACACAAAACACTGTGATCCCACAAGAAAAACATGAACATTGCCTCTGTCCTTGCACCTCTGTTATTGCATCATCCAGAATCTGTGGTACAACCATTTTGATTGTAATAATGTTTAACATCTCCTGTAACAGAGTGCTCAAGACACTGCAACAGTTGAGATGGCCGGAGAGGACATTGACCTGCCAGAGGACCTTGCAAAAATGGTGGACGAAGATGAGGAAGAGGAGGAGACCAATGACTCATTCCTCCATAAACTTCAAAACATGGATGTGGATACACTGAAAACCAAAGCCCAAGCCACAGTGACAGAGTTAAAGCAGACTGCAGAGGAGAAGTGTATTCTCATGTGACCACAGTTCATTAAAATATACTTTACTTGCAAAATATCAAGGCCTTCAAAACCCTGGTCAGATGAAATGCATTCAAGTTCAGTGTGTATTGTATTGTACAATCCATCTTTCCACTTTCTGAGGTATTATAGCTGTAAACTGATTTAGCTCTGGAGGGCTTCTCTACCTCATAAATCTTTAATTGCTTTTCTTAATTAATTTGCCATCTTCGTGTTAGAACTCATTTACTTTATTAACAGCGGGATTATTTGTGTGACTTTTTAACTGCATCTGTTAAAAATATTAAATGAACAGACTTTGAAGTAATGAGAAGATATCCTTTGACATTAACTCAACAGCCCTGTTTAAAATGTTAAAGAGGTTAAATTAGACTTTAAGTGGGAAGCTCTAATCACAGGGCAAGGAAGGTCCTAATCTGGATGAATGGAGGGAGGGTTAACTCCTTTGACTATTGAGACAAACCAAAAGATTAACAGATAAAGTTCCTTGAATGCTCCAAACATTTACTTTTCCCTCACCTAATGACTGTCTACATCAGTTAAAATATTAAACAAGCAGATTTTGAAGTAGCATAGCAGTAGGACAAGAGGATTGGGTTGAAAATAAGCAAATTTAAGAAAGTACAGCACCGTAAATCTATCAAGGATAGACTTCTACTATAGCATGTTTACCCTGGATGTGGTTTACTGTATGTGTGCACCTTGATTTGCAAGGCATATTGAATTGCTTGTGCCTACAAAACATATCATAGGACATACTGTTTAATCTAGGATTAAACTTTTTGCCCTGACACCTGCTTGTCGCCTCTGTTACTTGATAACCACATTTAAATTACTTGTCTTGGGTGATAATTTAAGAATTACTTCTATGTTTTTACTTCTACAGTGCCTCCACGTGCTATATCTTTCATTTCAAAATTCACTTTAAATCACTTCATTCTGCTGTGAATAAAGGTTCAGACTAAAGTCCTTTAAAAGTTATTTTAAAAAAAAGGTCTTGATATTGAACTAGCACATCTACAGCTGAACAAGTTGAGACAGAATGAGCATTTCCTTCAAATTTCAGCTCAAGCTGATCACATGACCTGCTTCTCAGCATTTTACCCTCCCTTTCCATCATCTCTCTGTCATCCCCCTGCTGCTCACCATCCCCCTTTCCCCCTGTAAGCTGACACAGCACCTTTAAACATTAGCCGCTTTCTTACTAATAGGATCTCAAGGGCTTAAATTGTCATCTGATAAAACTAAGGAGCTTGATAGCTATGCCGCACCCTCTTAACCAATTTGTACTCAATTAGGATAATGGGGAAACAAGCAAAGAGGGACAGCTTTAATATATTAATGTGATAAAATGATTATCAATTTCCCTTGTCTACAACTTGGGTGGTATTAGTAAAATCTGTTGTTCTCTCTAAAAAGCAAATCTTGTATAAATATTTGCCATTAATGAAGTGGGTCAAACAGTAAAAGACATCAGAAATATTTGAATTAGGCCTCAGAATTTGTTAAACATTATGTAGGGACACAGCATTTCAAAATACAGATGACTCATCAAACAGGTATACTTAATAATAAACAATTCATTATAGGCTGAATTCCATGTATAAGTGCCATTCCAAGGTCCCTGCATGCATCGTACAAGCTAGCACACTAAAACACTGAGATGAACCTGTGCCATTATTAATGTTGAACCACTGAAGTACACCAGTGCTTTCATGCAACACAAACATGTGAGAATCAACTGAAAATACCAATAGATTTTTTTTTATACAAATCATTACCTACTACTGACAACACTGTTAAGATTCAGTGCTTGTGTATAAAATCAATGTGGTACCTCAAACTTTTTTTTATAATGTGCTTGCAGTTGTATATTTTCTTATGAACATTATCTCTCTCTCTTGACAACTGGATGTACTGAATCACTCACAATGAATATTATCATCTCCACCACTAATTAATGAGACTAATTATCATCCGCTAAGTCCATTGATTGTCTTATGGTATCGTCTTACTAAGGCAATTTTGCTTGCTCTTTTGCTTTTGTGCATATATTGAAAGTTGGGGAAAGAGGGCTCAGCAAAACACCCCACAGGCTTGACTTTCATTACTGTCATCATAAGGCAGTAACCTACTTTACGACAAATTCGTACCACGTATCTTTAGGCTCTTAATTTCATTCTTCTAGTAGCAAAGCTTGTTGCTCACAGGCAAAAGTAATGGGCTTTGCAGTCTCTGCTTTCTTGGAAAACAACCTTGACATCCAAGAAAAGGTGTACAGCCAAAGCCACTTAACCAAGAGCCATTCTGCTCATAGAAAGCATTGGCAATGCAGCCAGTGTATTGCCAGATGGCTTTAAACTGGTTAGCGTTTAAAATGCCTCAGCTGCGTAGGCATATGCCAACCGTCAAAAGAAGCGTTAAGTTTGTGTATCTCCCTGATTCCAAGAGGTTGCTGTATCCAGGGACCCTTGCGAGTGCCTTAGGTGTGTCAAAAGGTATTTCAAAAAATGTTTTAACGTTTTACTACGGAATGCTCGCACTGTGTATAAATGAATATACACATGCAGATGTCTTCAGGCCAGAGTTCTTAAACATGAAGTTTGGAGCAGACTGCACAGCAGATTTGAGTTACAACAACGTCCTGTCTTATTACAAAACATCAGAATTCACCATGCTATGCCATTCAAAGAAGACTCAAAAGCATTGCAATTCAGCATTGCGAAAGTCTTTAGATTAGGCTGACCACATATCGCTGTCGATCTGATTAATTCTTGAGGCAGAATTTGTTAAAATACAACGTCTGTAATTGGCAAAACCTGCACCAAAATTGTTCAGTACATTCAAAATAGCTGACTTCCTATCGGGTTTAGGGTATGGCTCCAAGAAGTCTTGTTAGATGTGGCTGCTGAATTTCGTACATGTAGGTTGTAATTTTGCAGGGGGTGCTATCAAGCCATTTTACCACAACCATGCGTAACACCCATAATACATAAATGTTAACCATATGTGCAGAGTTTTGTGAGTTTTCAGGCACATTTAGCACCTCAAAAATGTGATTCACTGGTTCTAAGAATAATAAAAACTGCAGTTTCAAGGGGTCTTCATACCAGTGAGTGATGGGCCATAATGATGTGAGCATAGCAAGAAATAATAACATAATATAAAAAAAGTCAGCATGCTCTTGATACAGCTTGGTTGATGCTTGAGACTTCTCTTCTATGACAATTTGAATTTCTGAAACATTTGTTTTCTCATGTTAAATACGCACAAAATAGTTCCACAAAAAAGACTTTCTGCACCACTTTACCACGTTGTATTTTGTGTTTGGCGTGCAAAGAACTCCTAAATATATCTTCAGATGGGAGGAGTGAGGTCAGAGGAAATCTCTAGTGAAGTCTTTAGGCTCATTAAGGATGGGATTGATCTCTGCAACACCTACTGTAGCTGCCACAGCTTTGGTTCTACCAGCTGGCAAAGGAGAAACTTGCAGGCAGTGCAACAAGTTTAACAAGCCACATTATTTATTTGTTTATTTATTTGAAACATGTACACAAAGTGATTCTCAGTCACAGTCGCAACCGAAACATTTTAAAAAGGTTATAAGGACTGGCTTCAATATTAATTTTGTTCACAAATTGTTCATGTTTGAATTAATTGGGTTAAACAGAGGTTTGTCCCTTATTACTTTGCTTCTCTAGACTTGTGCTTTAACTTATTGCTTGTTTGCCCTCTTGTTGGTCCTCCTGGTACAAATGTGAAAAATGCACCCATTATTTATTCATCTATTATTGCTGTACAGTGCATTTTATTGGTTCTTTACTATTTATAGTAACTTGGCATAATTTTTAAAAAATCCTTAAACTGGGAACCTTTATAATGCTGCTTATTCTTTTTTGCCATAAACGATCAAATTTGTCTTAAAGCACAAGTGATTCACTTCTGTTTAATTTAATTTCATATTATTATTAAAGTCTGCCTTTTCAAAAGCACATAAAGAAATAGGTGCCTACTTGAATTAAACTATTTTATAAATACAAGTCTTTACAGTTTATAGCCATTCAAATCAAAAGTCCATCTCTGTCTCTTTTCTCCCTTACATTGTCTATAATGAAGGGATTAGTGAAAACTTTCAGTACGAGCCATTATCTTTCAGACAATAGATTTTTTTGAAAGAAAGTTTTGTCGAGGGTCATTAGCAATGGCCTCCCTCTGTGGTCTGAATGCAGGACACATTTGGAGCAATTACTTGGCCAGAAAACAACTGTCAGTCATTCTTAAAGGGGAAGGATTCCAATTAATAAACCTCTTAAACCGTTTGGTTTTACTGCCATTCCCCCGCAAGCTTTGGTGTCTTGTGTGGTTAAGGAGAGTTTTGTCAGGAGAGAACAACACATGTGCTTGTTGCATAGGACTCCAATAGTAGGTCCTTTGCTCACTTGTGCGTAGGGGATTTCAAGGATTTAACTGGGAGTAACAAGTGCCTACAGTAGATGTTAGTGTCATTCGTCTACTTACAGACTATGGAGACACCATGTGCGTAGCATAGTCTGTGGTAGGAACCTGAAGGAAGGTAAGAGTACTTTATGTAGTATAAATTTGATTTATGTTGACATGTTTAATTATCCACCACAACTCTTACATGTAAAAACTGTAAAGATTACTAATAAGCCATTAAGCTACTTTTCCATTAAATGTAAGTGCAGAGCTTTACCATATTTGTTGTGTCTTTTGTTCTTGCAGACAAAGATGTGAGTTTGTTCTGCTTTTCTGGAAACAATACACTGAACCTTGCGGAAGTTATCCTTAAAAGATACAGCCTTCATGCTTCACATAAATCGGCTTCATTGCACGTGAAGCAGAACAACAGCTCTGTACAACAGTTGCTTTGCCTTGTCTCACTTTGTAGCATTTCGATTTTTTTGATAAGCAAGAGAGAAAGTGTCTCCAAGGGATCGGATGCATTTGTCAATGGATACCCTGGGAATAGTGGACGATAGTTGCCTGGACAACTATGATATGGCAAAAGGTGCCGGGTCCAGCAGTGGAGGCAGGGTCCACAGTATCGATGTCATATTGGGATTCACTAAAGACCAGGACCCTTTACTCCATTCGGTAGGAGATGGTGACAGTCAAAAAGCCAATGGAGAAAACCCACAGCACCCTGAAAAGCAGGTCCCGTCAGACCCCTATGGGCACCTTCCAGAACTGGGTGACAGCTCCCAACATTCTTCTTATCATGGTGAGTCTTTTGAGAGAAGAAGCTTTCGACAGGCATAAAAACACTGATAAATTTCTTCAGGACCGTAATGAGTTCAGGGGATTTTTGTCTTTAATTGCGCAACAAGTGGAATGAGAGCTGTACTAAGTTTGTCAGTCTCCTACGCAACACCCCCACACAGTTTTCCCAAAGTATTGGGCCAGTGCTCTTCCATAAAGACGTTGAATGCCATCTTTTAGCAACCACTGTCATGATAAGTTATTTGGTTGTGTGAAATGACAGTGAAGCATGTAACTATAACTTGTATGTAACATTTCTCAGAAAATATAATTTTATGCAACTGGGCTTTCACATTTGCAGTGCTATACAACAGAAATATAAATGGCAGTCAAAGAAAGATGGATTATTAATAAAGGGCTCTTGAGCAAACATGATCAAGATAAAGATGTAGCTTTGCTAATGAGTGTTGAAGTTACCCTGTTGAATTCCGATTTTCTTCCTCCATTCTCTTTTATGTTGCTTTAAAATTTGTGAAAACATACTTTACAAAATTACACACAGATTCAGTTTCCTTCCTGTTCTAAAATTCTACTTAATCTATATGAAGTTTACACTGAGAAAAAATCAAGCAGCAGTGTTTATTACGGCTGATATTTTACATCAAATGGAAGTATATTAATGTGTTGCACATCAGTTTACATACATTCCACAGGTCTTCCTATTTATTTATTTTTTTTAGACTTCTTAAACACACAGATAGCTACTAATATGAACAACTGTTACATTTCATTGAGGTTTTTTAGTGCCAGGGCCCAGGTATCGTTACTTACTGACGCACCTGACCGGAAGAGAGCCAAGATTAATGTAATTACTTACACCTGTGCTCTTCTTGCTATGATGATCGTGAGAAAGGTCCATTCAGGCTGTCCTATTTGTTGTATCTGGTGCATTTGATAGCTTTGGGATGCTGCGAAACAGAAAAAATAATGTTCAGTGGATAGAGTGATACTTGTACACGCCACTGGTTGTTGTAAGTATGGACCTACTGGTGGGTCTGCTTGAATAAAACGGTTAAGAAGCCAGTGAAATCATCCAAATTTGAGCGCAATATGTTGTAAGATAATTCTAATTTTCAATCACTTTTGTTTTACAACTACTTGAATCCTACAATACATTTAAATCCTGTGGTACAATGTGATCCTTTAAATGTTAGGAACATAATCACCTTGTGTATATTAAAATGATCTAAGACAATATTGCTATGTTAAGCAATAATGAAATAATTTATGGGAACTGTGCTCTTTTAGTAACTTAAAAATTACAACTTAGCAGACTACAGAGCAACTACAGAATTTATACTACCAAGAGACACAATGATTCTCTGTATATGTAGGATGTAATAAAGGATGGCTGTGTAAATACAGTCTGTGAATTGCTCCAGACATGTTTATGCTTAAATTTTGAAAATGTAAACAGTTAATTATCAAAGCTGCAACATACTGTATGTGAACAGTTTAATAACTACAAAAGACAAAAGCCATTGTGTGAGCTAGGAATGAGTCTTTCTGTCCAATGCAGGAGCATGAACGTATGGACAGTGGAGACATAGATTAATGTATGGGACAGGTGGGATCAGTATTTCCTGCTACATTTTAGTATTATTTCTTCTGTAAAAGGTTTGCACTCTTGGATTCCAATGTAAACAATCCCATCTGACCACAGAATCTAATCTCAGTGGAAACACCTTTTAAGAAACGTACTACACCATTTAAGGAGCAAGATTTTGTGGTGTATTATCTTTTATATGATCCCAGTTGAAAAAAAAAAAGATTCTTTTACTTTATATCACCACATTTTGGTGATTAAAATGTCAGTTTGCTCCATAGGCATGACTGATATTGCAGGCCACATTATCCTAAGAGGGTGTTCGCCTGGACATACTACAGATATAACCATATGCAAAGGCCTTAAAGTGAACCTTATGCCTAAAGAATGATTTATGACCAATCTCAAAACTTTCATTGTCACAAGAATGAATTAAGACTTTATGTGCAATCCACAGTTCACCATATTATGTAAAAGGTTTACATTCTCAGTTTACAAGGTTGACCGTTTAAAAAGGGAAGGCGCTGCCATGGGAAACATTTTTTTGTCATTCAGATAAAGTCATCATTGCACTCATTCTATATTCATAGTGTAAATAAGAAAATCATGCCTTTAAAATTGCAACAACCCACTTTGAACAAAAAGCTTTTACTGCTACTCCTTATTGCCAATGATCTGTTGACCATACTGCCTCAAGCGATTTGGTATGATTAACAAGCTTTGGTGCATCACACACATGGCTCACTTGATCTACACCAATTTCTTGGAAGACACAATCTGGACCATGACTGTTTGCTGGGTCTGTTCAGAAGCCAATTAAAGTCCCTTGTTAGATTAGAGGAGGCGGGCACTTGCAGCTTTAACTGGTAGCATCTGTTACTAGGGGATTACTGCAAGGGAGGAATTTAGTGAAAGACGTGATGCCATTTGGACTCACCAAACCCCAGGGGTTCACAAACCCTCAACAGTAAAAAGGGTCATCAGTCATTAAGCTGTTTTATCATGATGAGAAGAGTTAAGATTTCACTTTTTGATCAGACTCTATATTAAAATATTTCTTCAGTTTTTAAATTATCAACAATTACACATAAGTAAAGCCTTAAAACTAGATAAAAGACAATATAAAGTAGATCAATTATTATTAATTCATTATTTGATATTAAAGAAATAAATAAATGTGTAGTAAGGAAAGCTGTACTACTAGTTTTCAAAATACTGAGGCCATTTTCTGGCCTCAGTATCAGGTCATGATTGTTTCCAGAATAAATAAATTGATGAGAACAATTTTTTGAAAATGCTGTGAAATGGAAACCACATTCATGCAAACAATGTATTGTCAGATATTGTGAACACTGGTAACTACATTTCTGGTTAAAATAGGGTGACAATTCCCTAAGATTCATTCATATATCATGTTATACCTCTTGACTGTTAAGTTGTTGGTTCTATAATGCACAAACCTGGCCTTAAACTGATGGCCTTCCTGGCTACGTCCCCAGGACCTTAATTGCTCTTTTAGCTCCACCTTGCTCTGTCCTCATGTCCTTGGCTTTACTCAACCAAATAAGATTTATCAAGAAGGTAGCGTTGCCAAATTTAGGGACTGCTTACCGGCTTGATACCACATCAGTTGGTTGTTTAAAAAAAGTTACATTAAATCTGAGTGTTAATAGATTTAAAAAACCTACCGTGGAAAAATTACAGATGGTTGATAATTATTTTGGTCATTTAATGAAAGCCATCTAAACTAAATTTAAAACTTACAATATGTATCCTCTCCTTCATTTAAGAATCTGACCTTTTCTCTGGTGACAAGTGTGATGGAGAAATGAGTGACCTGCAGAAGGAAGTGGACGTTGCTGAGGGGTCTCCAGAGACCCTAAAAGAAGAAGAGCACACTAAAAAGAAACACAGAAGAAACCGCACCACCTTCACCACGTATCAGCTTCACGAGCTTGAGCGAGCCTTCGAGAAGTCCCACTACCCAGATGTCTACAGCCGTGAGGAGCTGGCAATGAAGGTCAACTTGCCTGAGGTTCGAGTTCAGGTAAATACTATGGGATATCTTGACCTCCACCATTACACACAGAATCATCAGGTAATTTCTTGTATTTTGAACCTAGCTGCAAACACCTATCATAAAACCACTGCCTAAACCTCCAAAACTGTTTTACTACTGATACTAGCTCTGGTAACAGGATACATATACAGACAGATGACAAATTAAAGGAAAAACCTGAATAAATGAGTGAAGAAACACAAAAAATGCAGATGCTTGCACACAGGTGCACTGCATGGTACAATTAAGCAACTTAACATCCAGTCATGCTCTGTGGCAAGTATAAAAATGCAGAGCAGGCCCCATTTATTCTGACATAGAGGATAGGATCTTAGTGACTCTGAGAGAGGGTTCATTGTTGGGGCACAGAAAGATTGCTCAAGTGGCCAGTGTTTCATTAGGAACAGTTTACTGCAGATCTAGAGGAAAGACATAAGCTAATGGGGTCAGAAATTTTGGCAGATAGTGCACATTTGATGGCCTAGATGACAAACAGAAAAGCAACTCTTCCTCAGGTGACTGAAAATCTTGATCGTGATCAGACTGTGTCAGCAAGAGCAGTCCGTCGACTATTACATAGACTTACATCAACCCCCTCATTACAAAGTGGTTCAAAAACCACAGACACTGGTCTACAGAGATGTGGAAAAAAGTAATATGGTCAGATAAGTCATCCTTCACCATATTCTCAACAAGTGGGCGAGTGCATGTGAGGCGTACATCAAGAGAACAGTACAGGCCTGAATGCTTGACCCCCTTAGTGAGGGGATCCAGTAGCTCTGGTATGCCATGGGGGGCATTTTGCTGGCATGGTGTGGGTTCACTTGTTCCCTAAGAGGGAAGGGTCACTGCAAATCAATATAAAGATGTTCACCTTTATTATATGCTGAAACTTTTCTATCCTGATGGGAGTGATCTCTTCCAGGATGACAATGCCCCTATCCACAGGGCATGAGGGGGTCACTGAATGGTTTGATGAGTATGATTGATGATGATGTGAATCATATTCTATAGCCCTTGCTGTCTCAACCCAGCTGAACACCTATGGAACATTTTGGACCAACATGTCAGAAAGCGCTGTCCACCACCATCATAAAAACACCAAATGAGGGAATATGTATATTATTTATTTCAGGCACACCTAAACGCTGAAAACTGTTCCAAATGGACATAATTGTGGACACCAAAATAAATCGGAATGTTTCTGACTTTCCCCTAATAGTAGTATTAGAAAATATACAGTGGTAGAGAGCACAATCCCTTCATTTTTTGTGTTTTCCTGATAGCTTAATTCTTGCTTCTGTGTCTCAGTGCCTTCATGTCACCTCACAATCTCATCTTATTTCACATCTCTCTGTCCAGGTGTGGTTTCAGAACCGAAGGGCCAAGTGGAGACGCCAAGAAAAGATGGACACTAGCACCATGAAGCTCCATGATTCCCCCATGTTATCCTTCAGTCGTCCCCCAATGCCTCCCAACGCCGGTCCAGTGGCTAACACAATGCCCCTAGATCCCTGGCTGACCTCGCCTATCTCCAGTGCCACGCCTATGCATACCATCCCAGGGTTCATGGGCTCACCGCAGGGCTTGCAGCCTGCCTATCCAAGCCACAGCTTCCTCAACACCCCGCCTGGCATGGTCCAAGGTATGCAGCCCATGGGCCCACCACCTTACCAGTGCCCTCCCAGCTTCAATGATAAATACCCAATGGAGGACGACAGGAGTTCCAGCATTGCAGCACTCAGGATGAAGGCCAAAGAGCACATTCAGTCAATGGATAAAACCTGGCAGCACATGTAATCGGAGGAGGCACTGTCGATGGATTTTTGAGCTGCTCCAGTGAATGTTTACAAACTGTTTTTCCATGTTTTGTCTCATGTACCAATGAAGAGGATACATGACACCAAAGGAGTTCAAAAGTCTGCTATTTTTTCACTGATGCTAACAAGCAACTCTCAAAATGAACATCTTGTGATCTTTTTTTTTTTTAAATTCACTTTAAAAATCTAATTGATTTGAATGAACCATTTTTTAGGCCCAAGGAAGAATGATCAAATCTCTGGGGGTCATTTATTTTGGTTTAGCTCAAATGATCTCAAATGATTGGGAATGAATGTTTGACACTTTAAATTTGTGTCAGTGTTAATTTTGTATATTTCTGACAGCACTGACAAACTGAAATACAGTATAGTATATGAGAGGCTAAATAGAACTATGTGGTCAGTAGTAGAAATGTTTTTGCATTCTGAGTTATTACTTGATGACAAATTTCAACAAATTCATACAAGTTTGCCGTCTTAAGCGAGCAGTGTTGTCATCTATTTTGTGAAAATATACTTAGTTTTACCCGCTCCCTTGAAGTGATAATATACGATTGGCTTCTGCACAGTGCTTTGAGGGTGTTTGCTGGTATCTAATCCTTAAGAGCAAGACAGTTTTAGTATAAATTAGTTTTTTCTCCCTGTATGTCTGTTTGGCAGAGTTTTCTCTTTGTCCATTTTATGGGACAGCTTATAAATTTTTTACTGTATTTTCAGTTGCTATAAAACGGGCAAAAATGCGTAAAATGTGCATTTCAAAACCATTTTCTCAGTTTAAATTTGATTTGGTTTTAAAGGCATTATGAGTGTTTTTTTTATTTAAATCACTAAAATGGCCTTTTGGAGAGCATGGAGTCCTGGTGGGGGAGGTTATCGGAAGTCACAGAGCGTAATCTGGCTAAGAGGCTAATTTAAACAGACAAGCATACCTCTTAACACCTAATTACTGCTTTTAAAGCGATTAACCTTGGATTCTCAACCATAGACAGAATGCCCTCAGATGCCCCTGAAAAACCCTTTTCAAGACCTGATTAACTCCCCTCACATTCATATTATTTCTAATTTACAGACACAGCACTGCATATCAGTGTTGTTCTTTTTTATGCAATGTCTTAATCTTCATCCTTATTGGTAAAGGATTCCTCTTATTGCATTGTTGACAAAATACTTGCTTAAGTCAGGTGGATTTAGAGTGAGAAAGTTAATGAATGCTGGCAGCCTTTCTTACCTCTTGGAAAAAGCACAGTTTGATGTAACTGTTGGACCACAACTAGAAGGGGATGACATTGCACTGATGTGGCTAAGAGACAGGTCATGGTGATACTGGGTATGTCTTTTTTATACTGTATGTCCATTTGGTGTGTGTGCTTTCTTAATGAATTTCTTCTGTGGCTCTTTAAATAAATTTCATCTTATTTCATGGACTCAAGGGAACAGTCATTTGCAAAGCATTTCACCCATGCTTTCCTTTATTTGTTGAAATGTGTCATTACGATTTATCAACATCTATATCAATCAATATCAGTACCTATCTAAAGGTAATACCGGGTAGTCTGGCAATGCTTTAGGCAAGGTTCTATCACTGAAAGTCCACTGTGGACACCCTAATGAGGTGTAAGGAAGGTTTACAGTCTACATTACTTCAAATGATCAATTATCTGTATATCATGGCCTTTAGAAATGGCAGGCTCCACACTGTCAGTTTTATAGGTTTTGTTGTTTATTTTGTTATAATCCCTGTTGACAACAGTGGACTAAAAGGCCAAATAAATAAAAAGGAACATTTCTTTTTACTAGAAGGAACGTGTGTGGATGTTCATTATTTTTTTCATCCGTTTTCAATATTATATACTAATTTTTAGTTCTTTCAAGTTTTTAAATTGTGACATTCATTTTCCATGTACAAAACACAGAATAAAGTTACAGTAGCACTACTGTAGAAGCACTTTGATTGTGGATCTTGTTTTTCTTTCCACACATCCATTAGTGAGCCACCAACATGACTTAGTGCCGTTAATGAGCACTGGTGTACAATAGGCCTGTAAGCTGTGACAGACCAAGCTGGCCTGATGGAGGCCTGTTGTGTTCGCTCAGGCCTGTGGAGCTTTGCCAGGCCGTTAGACAGATGAAGCTCCACTCCATCAGGCCCAACCAGGGGTGTCAGGAGGCCCCGCCTGCTAGGCCGCAGAGGCCATAAGGGCTCAAGCTCTAATTGCCCTCCAGTAGCCTGCGTGGCTTAACTGCCCCAATTTATTTTGGGAAGGAGGCTTGAATAGTAGTCTACTTTGCATCTAAGTACTTTACAACAATGTATTATTAGGCAGACAAACTAAACTTAATATCCACCATACAATGTCTCTATCAGATGCTTCACAACTTCTACTTCTACTATCTATAGTAAAAGAGATTTGGAGTTTGGTGTAGAAAACAGCAGGTCTATGAGAGGTGTTCAAGTGTCACTGTATTACAAAGGAACAATGGTGTGCACAGATTCTCTAAAGGGAAGAAGTGAAAATGAAAAACCCTTATGCGTGCATGGTTATGAAGAATTACTGCTGCTATTTTTCATTTCATTATTGAGTCAGTACATTTACATGCATTTGTGAATATTATTTAGTCTTAGTGAGGTAAATGTCTCATTTTACAGTGTCAATCCTGAAGGAATAAGACTGAAAGTACTAAAGGCAACTGCTTGCTGATGAAGCAGCACTGCATCAGTAGTAGACCAATGACGAGTTGGGCTAAAATCTGGACCAGTGATCTTTTAAAACACAGCATTTAAAACAGGACAAAAATAAAAACTGCACTGGTTTTTAGTATGTTTAATGACCTGCTACTGCTTAATCCCTTAAGTATGTGTTCAGAAAAAAATATGGTATGAATTCTTTTTAGTCACTGTCTATAGTGTATACTTAAACTCTTGTCTATTAGAATAATACTTGTATTTGGGCGATGGACATGTAGCCAGAGACAAGAGCAGAAGAATCTTAGCTTAGGTGACTCTCGGGAGCATGAGAAAAAATATATAAATTTTTACAAAATAATATGGAGGCCTCTTAGCAACTCTGCACCATGACATTGCCCAGGATAGGACATCATGTAAATGATAAAATTATTTCTCTGTCTTCCCGATTAATAATGACTTTAATTTAGTTTTGCAGGGACACCAGTTGCTAAATATTCACACCATTTATAAGACTGAGCAGTTTGCCATAATAAAGCAGTGGAAGGATGAAGATGAAAAGTGTCTTGATAGAGGGTTAGTGATAAGTCTCTATTACCACACCTTAGCCAGAGACACTTAATATAGCAACATCCAGAAACTGCAAGCATTCAGAACACTCAGCTAGTAATTAATTACACACATTATTATGTTATTGTGCTTGGCCAAGCATGACCTTTGCTGGGGCCAAGGCTCTAGTTAACAGGCTGACTAGCGGGACGTGGTCCACGGTGGAAATAATAAGGGAAAGGAGCGGAATTAATTGGGTTTGATTAAGAACACTTTTCAAAGGGACACCGTTTTCCTCTCTTGACATAAATGCAGATCACTCAACTGGCTGGCGCCAGTTACTCATCTTCGTCCCGTGACAAAGCACGTTGCTCAAACAACACTCCCTTACTTGCATTACACCCATGTGCATGGCATGCACCGACAAACACATTAATGGCTTAATTCTGCTTTAATTGGCATTGATTAAAATTCATTCCCTGTAACTCATCTTAACCTTAAATGACTAATAAATGCCTAACCAAGTCTAATACTGATCTTTAGAAAACATATTAGCATGTGCTTGACTTTACTAAGAGAAACTAGACGAGCAACACAAGGTTTGTTTGTTAATATACATAATCATCTGGCTCGAGTGTCTTCTTCTGTGCCATTGTATATTTGCAAAAATGTTTTTTCAAAAATTACAGACTGTGCAGCTGTTTTTTGATTTTTTCATCTGGTTTGTTAAAAATATACAGTATTTTGTTTCAGATAATGCTATCAATGCTTTCTTGAAGTAATCTGTTGTCTATTTAAATGGCATTTGCAGTTTTATTTTATCTGTCTAACACTGGGCATTGCAAGTCTTCTGTCAATAGCTCAACCATTTGTAGAAGTTTACGGAAGTTATTCTACGTTATTCAGCGTAGTAATTTTAAGCCCGAACCTTAGAAAATCCTCTTTATGCAGTTATGGTATAGGCCACTAAATTATTTTGTTATTTGTTTTTCTCTTCTTGATTATAATGTATAAGTGTCAGCATCAACATTTCAGGAGATCAAATAGGATACTCTTACCTTCATCCACTACACCCAGCAGGACTGAAAGGACCGGATGGCAACAAAACATGTTGGTGGTAAACGTGCCAGGTCTGCCCTCATTAGATGTGATCTCAGCAACACAGTTAGAGGCCGTCCAGCTGCGCCGGGTCCTGTGTACAGAACAGGCATGGAGATGAACTGGTTGCTGTGACACAATTTGATTACCGTCATTTTAACTTTTACAGTGGTTCAGGCTCCCTCCCCATGTAAATGTAGCAACTGCTCTATCTTTAGTGTGAGCATTAATGCCTTTGCCTATTGCCCTCTATTGATTCTTACCGGTTTTGATTGTCATTGGTAATTCTGGACTGATAAGGAATCTTATCCATTAGTTTTTTTTTTTTTTATCATGTTCTGTCAGAGTGGTGGGAAGGCGTAAGGTCACTTTTTATGGAAAGCTTGAATATTGGACTCAATGAAACTAAATGGACAGTATTTGTGGAATATTCTTTATTATGTAATTTGCACTCTGGGTACATATTCAAAATGCTTGGAATTCCTCTGGATGTGATTCATAAATAATAATATCCACATGTCTACATCAGAGTTACATACATCTGTGAATACCCTGGTGCAATGTGCATGCAAGTGGATTTATGTTTAATGTGACATTATCAAACAGTATAATTTACCTGTATCACTTATTACTTGACTGGTAAGCGTCACGCCTGTCAGAATTGCATTACACCTGCAGAAGATAATTATTAAGCTTTTTATGTCAGATGGAAAAAAACTCCAGAGAAAACAAATCAGGTCCTCATTTTAATGGGCTGACTAGACTTACCAATGGCATTCAGGTTTTTCTGAGTGAAGCATTTCAGCAGTGTTGCAGTGATCAGTTGTTCAGTAAACGTGTAATTAACTGAAACAACTTAGCGGTCACTCACACTAGATGGCTAATACTGATTCCTTGCACTTTGGATTAAATGCATGAAGAGGCAAAAGAAAACATTACTTTATACCACTGGAATGATTTGTCAATAAGCAGACCATCCATTCTAAATGGTATAGCATACTTTTTGTGTAATACTTAAATTTTCCACTGCATTAGAATTGTAACTATCTTACAATAAGTATACGTCTTGACAGGATATTGTCCATTTGACAGAAATATTTATTTTCCCTTTAATCAATATAATACATTAATAAAGTCATGCAGCTATCTTTTATGTGATGTCACAGAGAAGGGCAACCCCACGCAAGATCCAGTGGTCTGGTGACTGGACGGTAGGCAACACCACCGCTGTGATGTAATTCAGGTCTGTGCGCCTCGGTTTCTTGTAGATGGGGCAGACATAGAGTTTAGGATCTACCGGGGCAGTGGAATTGATGGCAAACATGTGGATGACAGGCAAAGGTGTGAAAAGCACTTTGGGTGAGGGCTCAATGAGATGGGTGTTCTTCCTGTCCCAGCTAGCGCCATCCAGGTACAGACCATACACATAAACTCCCTCCTGTTGAGGAGAGGTAGTCAGTGACAGAATAGCGAATGTTTCCTAAAAAACTAAACATCAATTGTTCACTTATCTCACATCACTTACACTGTGCAGACAGTACTGTATTATTGTTGTTGTTATTATTATTATTAGTTGGTGTATTGCTAGTGTTTTCATGCTTTTTGACTCACTGTAGGGGGTGCTGTGATCGCCTCCTTTGCTTGCTTCAGTACTTCGTTGTGCAGAGTGACTGTGTCCAGAGCCCAGCCTTTATTTGCCCTTGTTACTTCTTGTCTCATAGCTGTCAGGAACCCTGCAAACATCCCCCAGGAAACATATTATTAGCATAGACTACTATAAGTTATGTAATCTTAATACAAATAACCCCCAGCTGATTGTGACATTTGTTGGAGTTCATATTTTACCACCAACAAACTCAACATGTCTCAATGTATCAGGATGAATCTGTTGACAAATTACTCCACAAAAACCGGTTTCCTACCCTGTGGGTTGAAGAAGCCCGTCATCCAAAAGGTTTTGGGTCTTCCCTCAAACACCCAGCTATGGAACTGTTTGTTTCTCTCTAGAAGCTCAGTGAACCAAAAGCCCAGTGTGGATGATTCCCAGGACAGTTTCCTCCACAAGTTTGGCACACGGGCATCAAATATATTGTCCAGGGCATCACGGAGGTTCTAGGAGTCAAGTACAGAGCAGTACTTTCACAGCACTTTAACCCGTCAAGAAAATCCTATTTTGCAAGATTTAAATCATCATATTTTCAAGAATGTTTTTTGCACTTTACATTACAAATAAAATCTTTCAGTAAACAAATATTCATTGAGTATTAATTGTGAAAAATGTCAGAACTGAACTACAAACATGTACTGATGTCAGTATTTTAAGAGGCAAAGCCCTGGTGTTTTAGAATGAACAATGGGATGAATCAGTAATCTGACCTCGCTCATTATGATAGTGCCATCGATGGCTAGCTTCAAGTCAGTCAGACTAATGCGCACCACACTGATAATCCTTTGCATTCGATCCACCTCCTGACGTAGGAAGATGTTCATTGGGTTCAGAGCTCCCATCTTCAGTAGCCTGGCTTTGACCTTAATCCATAAAAGTTTTAGATTTTAGTTGGTGCAAGAATTGGTGATGAAAACACTAAACGATAAAACAAACTGACCATATGTGGCACATAATTAGGGGGCAGTTTCTCCAACATGTCCTCTGCCATACTGTAAACAATGGACTCTCTAGTTGCTCCTGATCCTCCTCCACTTTCCTTGGGCTGAATATTTGTGATTGTGTCTAGCACTTCAGCAGATGTGTTTGTCTGATACCTGGTCAACATTGGACACAAAGCAAAAATGTTATTAGCAATAATATTACACATTATATTATCACACATTATGAGCACAGTATCACCACTATCATTAATAGTTTTAGGGTGTCTCGTTACGTGATATCAGCATTAGGATGGAGCCCCAATGCTTCAGGTGAATCCACAGCAGGCAAACTCTGAATGTGCTCTATGTACTCCTCTACTGTCTTGCACACTGGAATTTTGTAACCCGTGTAGAAGCAAAATGATGGGTCAAACATCTTTTTACTGAACCACACCTGAAATAACAAACAAATTCTATATTGTAAAAAAAAAAAAAAAAAATTACTGATCCAGATGTAATACATGAAACACAAAAATTTAATAATTACGTTAGCAAAACACTTGAGTAGGCGTTTGTCATAGTCATCTGTAACCCTTCCTCCATATTGCACCTCAGCTAGCATGTATCGCACAGTCACCCATGACACATCCTGTGCGAGAAAAGCACAAAATGAAGAGTGAGGTAAGATGATAAAAAAATACTTAAAGTTAGACTTTTGAATTCTCACCTTCTTGGGACCGCAATCATCCAGGTGTTTCTCTACAAATTCAACACTTGCAGTGAAATCAGCAGAGTTGAACTCATAAGGTATGTTCCAACCCAATGGCCCAAATTTGCGTCGTTCCTCAAAAAAGGAAGCAATAAAATAAATTATGTCTACAATCAAGTCAATATGCATCAATTAATGATGTAAAAATGTGAAATAAAGAACATTCTTCCCGATCTGCCTTGAAAAGAAAAACACTCATGCAGTCACCTTTTAATTTAATTAAGATATATTCACTATTCCTATGCCATTTTTGGAGGTCAAATATTTGTCCTACACATAGCATGCTGAACTGGAGAATTACAATGATGTATATACAGAGTACACATATGAATTTGAAGTCATTAAACTCTGTCCTAATAATAACATACGTTTATAAAATTATCAAATGAGATAAGGCTATGTCAAGATTCCTTTTATATTTTGCTCTGTTTCTAGTCTGAATTGTGCCAAGGGCCAAGTACTTTGTCATTGGCTGCTCTAAATAAAGCTCTTCTACCTCATCAGCTAACTTGCAAATTACCAGTACCTGCACAGCAGTGTGGAGAAAGGCCACACTGTAGAGCAAAGGCTTCCACACGGGCAGGTTGCTGACCTCCAACTGGTTCTGTGAAATTCCTGCAAATGTTCGTTTCAAGCCAGCACGTATTCCCTGGGGTGGATCATTGGTAAACTTGATAGAAGACTAGAGGTAAAGAGGTGAGAAACATTTGCTCTAACACTATTCGCAGAGGTAAGATCAGGATACAAATTTTAAAAATTCCTAACACCTTAATGTAGTGCAAGCATAAAAGTGTCACCTGTAGGAGTGTGATGGAGAATTGATTGTGTGGTTCGGTGGTGATCCAAACTCTGAAAGTATCATGCATGGTCTCCGCAGTTGAGATAGTTTCTAGCAACTCATCCATAAACTCTAATCCCAGGTGACAATTTTGCAGAAGGACCCAGCCTCCCTATACACATTCAGATACAGAGGCCTCAGATCAGCTGAAATGGGCAGCCATCACTTTAAAAGCACATATTCATACAACACTTCATTGACTAAGAACAAACACCTGTGTCATTGATGTCTGAACAAGCTTCCTTGCATGAACCTCTTGCCCTTGCCCCATGGATATAGCCCTGCATTCTATAAGACAACCGTTTGAGGAGATCATGACATACAACACCAGTAATAATTCCTCTGGGTTAAGATGAGAAAAAGTTTTAAGCTTAAGAGGGCAGTAACGCTCACCAAGTTGGAGTTTCTTAGAAAGTGCTTCAATTTCGTCAGTAGGATCTGAGCCCATAGAAAGAAAGCAAATTAAAGGAGTGCGAGGGTCACTCTCCTCCCATGTGCTATGAAGGTTCAAGATGACCGGTTCAGCAAACCTCATGCCCATGGATTCTCCCACGTACTTTCTGGCCTGAGACAAGGTGCGGTCAGGGCACCAACACCTGTGAAAAAAAAATTGCTTATAAGATTATTGTACTAAATACTCAACACATAAGCAACATGAGTAGCAGCAGGTTCCAACCTTATTAGCAAAAGTTTAAGGAACACATCAAGGGAGTTATATCCATCTGGAACGACACCTTCCTCTGGGGCATCAAGATTGAGCCATGCTTTCCAGTGTTTCCCACTTTGAGACACCTACAAAATGAGTCCGAAGAAACACCTTGTAAGGACACCTTCATAAAGGATTCAGACGTATGGTCATAGAACTAAAGCTCACCTGGGTTATGATGTTAGTGAACTGTGGCAATTTGCTGAGTTCCACCAAGTTTAACCATACCATATCCAGGATCCAACTGGATGGCTTTAGGGGGCAGGTCTTCAGGTCAAGAGCTGCGCCACCTATTTGTTCATGCAAAGAAATTATGTTTTAGGAGACTATTTAAGAAAAAGGTAGATCAAATTTTTCCTAGAAGTGATGACTATCTTACCTTTAATAAGAATCTGAAATTGGTTATGCTCTATTTTGTTATTCTGTAAGTCAATCTTCAGGGCCAGCAAGAGTGTGAAGATGAACTTGTGGTTTTCATACAGGCCTCTTACTGTGTATCTGAACACCTCATAGGTCAGATATTCAATAACGTTTGCAATTCGCTTTTGAGTGTTAAGGGACTTTTCAGACCTGCAAAAGCACATTTATGATAGCAACAATTGTAAACAGAGGAGAAAGAGACAGACTGTATAACCAATATAACACAATGACAAAGTAAACAAAGAATACTATGAGAAAAAGTGTCAAGCAATTATTTTTTTTTCCATCAATGCACAATCGAGTGCCTTACAGCACCTATATGCTAGTCATTTAGCGAAAAAAATTTTTAAATAGCCATTTTTTAGTCACACTTGTTTTCAGACAAATTTGTCGGTTGTGAGAACAAGTCATAGTTGGTTAGTTTCATAAGTGTAACTCTGTTTTACTTTGTAACATAGTGTGAAGTATAAGGTCCATAGTACAAAAGCTGTTACAGTCCCATGTTTCATACTCCTATGATTGTTCAGACATACTTCTTAAACTAGTTTTGGTGAAATCATACCTTGCCAGTGACAGGTCAAAGATTTTGAGGAACTGACCCAGGGAGGTCTGGTACATAACGTTGACCATGCTCATCTCTGTGATGAGAAAGTAAAGGATGCTGCCTCGAGAGGCAACAGGACGATATTCTGCTTGAGCTATATTGATCTTCACCTCTGCTTCTGCTGCAATACTGAGCTTTGCACTAACTTCAGCAGCAGTTTGCTTAGTTGTACTCAAAATGCCAATCATGGAGTCATCATCAACCAAGGAACCTTTAGTCACACAAACACATTTTTTTTTTAATTTTGAGAAATGTTTAAATACATTACAGATATGGCACTAACCTACACCTGTTACTGTCATACCTTTTGTGCTGCTCAGTCTGTACAGCAAGTTGTCTTCCAACTCCTGCATCTTTCTCTTATTGGCAGTTACATCCTCAATTAGCTTCAATCTTTCTGCCTCTAGTTCCTGATGAAAGTATTCAAATAACTCAGAATTTATCAGTGTGACTTACAGTGCAAGGTACAATCAATATTTTGAAGCTCAACGCTGTAACAACAAGGTAGTATAAGAGAAAACACTGACTCAATTAGCCTAACGCAATGGACACATTTTGAGGCTGTCCCATGATGCCCCTAAAACACTTTGTTGTTGGGTCATGGGCTTAAGATGTTACAGCTGTTTTCATCATTTAACGTTATACTATGTACTACCAATAAAAAACACTTGTACAACATGGATAAAATAGACACTAACATGTTTCTCTCTGAGGATGACACGACCAAGCAGCTGATTCTCTAGGCCCTTCATATTTACGGTGAAATCAATGATGGATGTTTTTGCACTGACTTCTGGTGTGTATGCTGGATTAGGCAGTTTGGTGGTTATATAGAGTTGGAAGCCATCCATCACATTGACCTCTTTGTCTCCCACTTTAACCTACACAAAAATAATCCAAGATTTTAAGAGAGGACAGATTTCACAATTGTATTGTTGATGTTAAGTGGGTATTTCAGTTGATTACCTTAAAACTGGTCCCAGATTTAATGAAGTTTTTCTCAAGGACGTTGTCAAGAGCAGGATCAAGCTCCTCACTTACATCTTCAATAAGCAGTGGGCGTCCCAAGGAAAGACAGTCTTCCAAATGGGTGCGAAAGAACTTGTGGTTAAGTGATGTCACCTGAGAGAGAGACCGCAGATTACTTCCACACTCGTGTTACTAAAACAACTAATTTGGGTGAAAATGGATTGAAAAAAAAATTCAGTGAAAACTCCACTGCATTTCTCTATTTACTTGGAGTGCATTGGCCTTTTCTTTTTCCTTAATCCACGCCTTTCCCTGAGTCTGGGGATCAATGAGGAGAGGATATCTAGTTGCTTTTGTGACGATGATGCCGTTCTGCACAGACAAGTCATCTCCTGGGAGTCCTTGGAGGTTCCACTCACTTATCTTGAACAAACAGGGGTGTGTTGCATCATATAACTTATAACATCATATAACTTTTTGTGTAGATAGCAGTGAGGAAAAATCAAAGTTAGGTTTGTGTTGCTCTTACAGTGGGAGGGTCCACTAGGGCAGAAATGAGGTTGAGGTTTTCTGTAAAAGGGATTTTATGGCTCCTTAGCTCTGCCTCCCAGATGTCCTTCAACAGCATGTCACGGAAACTCTGGTTGAATGGCCCACAGTAAGACAAGAAGCCAGTGAGCTGGAGCACATCACCCACAAGTCTGCCAAGAAGAACAGAAGAAAAGGATTTAAGGTTTTCATAATTATAAATCTCGCTTGAAAAAGTCAGACCTAATAACAATAAAACAAAGATCTTTCATGTGTCCCTTTGAAATATTATTTTTCATTATTAAATTAGGTTTTTTTGTGTAACATACCTGTTGATCTGTGATTTAAATTCTTTGCTTTGCTCTATCCAACGGACTTTCTCTCCACTGAGTCCATCAATAAGTGCAGATGCAGCTTGCATTTTATTCCTACACATCTCAGCATCATTCAACAAGTCCTGAAAAACATGACATTTTAAGTGGTCCACTATATTTATAGCTTAAACTAAATGCAATATTAAAAGTGGAAAGGCTGAATCATACCTGTTTCTCCTTCATAGCAGCATTGCATTTGGCTTTGACTTTGTCAAACTCTGCTTGCTTCTCAGCCAGCTGAGCCTCAGCCTGTCCTAGTTCATTATTAGCCACTCTTAGCCTGCTTTCCTGAATGGTCAGGTTAGCCTGGACACAGACAAAGTCATTGTGGTTGAAATTAGTACTTCTTCTTATTTACTGGCTCAGTCGGTCTCTGCATACAGCCTGCACTCTCATCATTAGTTGTGTCTGAGTCTGGACCTCTTTTGGCTCTCCCTTGCCACCAGCCTCCTCCACTCTCCCCTCGTTTTTTTTTTTTTTTTTTTTGTAAATTATCAGCTATAAACCACGTCATCTTTGGAACCCGGTAACGGCTAAATGAATTGTTGTGCAACAATATGAAATAATAACCTGCACATTCTCCAAAAATGGCCGCATGTGACATCTGGTGGGCGGGTGGAGTATTGTAGGAGACAGAGGCAGAATGGCCAACGTAAATAGAGACAGGAATCATGACAAAAGCCCTGGTTTAATGCAGATGTACGCATGAAAATCAGAAAAAGATGTGAGAAGTGACGAGAAGTACAAGCGGGCCCGATACGACCTACGCAGGTGTGACCTTTTTGCATCTCTGATAAGATGCAAAAACATCACACTCCCAAAAACTTGAAAGCCTCTATCTGCAAAACAACACACACAGCATGTGGCAAGGAATCCAGTCTGTCACAGGCTACAGGAAGAACACCGACAGCATGGAGGTCAGAGACGCCACGCTACCAGACAGCCTCAACAACTTTTACACCAGATTCGACAAACCAAACACGGACACCCCCACAAAATCCCCCTGTGACGCTGAGGACATTACTTTAACTGTGACACACGCGCAGGTCTTAAAGGCTCTGAAGAAGGTGGACCCCCGAAAGGCAGTGTGTCCAAATGGCATACCACTCAGAGTCCTGAAGGCCACCCAGAGTCTGAGCCATTTTCACTGTTGCCACAGTGAAAATGGCTCAGAAAAGACTATACTTCACACTCCATCTTCAAACACAAACACACACCATACAACCTGAGACCCTGCAGAGCAGACAGTATCACAACTCATAGAAGAAGATTCCACAGCAGCTTCTTTCCTGCCACAGTGAGACTGATGGCAACTTTTCAGGAATAATAAGGACTGTTCACACCAACTACCTCACTGAGGCTCATGTGCAATAATCTAAAGTGTCTATCCATGTGCAATATGTAACCTATGTGCAATAAGTATTGGCATATGTGTAAATAGAGTGTATTTTTGAGTAAATAGAGTGTATTGTTTGTTTATTTTATTTCATAGTGTGTATTTTTCTATTTTCTACTTCTACAGTATTTATTGAAGTTTTCACTTGTGAGTAACGCACAAGAATTCCTATGTGCCCAGACTGAGTGTTTGTGTACAAATGGCAAATAAAGATATTGATTCTTAATGACAAAATGATTCCTACACTATTCACCCAAAATAGATGTGAACACTTTTAAACAGTCTTAAAGCAGAAACATTTGAACCTAGTACAAAAGTACAATAGTCATCTTTGTCTGAGCTGCATTACCAAAACTTTTACCTACTATGATAAAGAATGACTTTACCTTTAGTGGCAGCACTTCTTTGTTAATGCCAAAGAATGAGGCCATAGCCCGGGTCCATGCTAGCAGACCAGCAACACTACCACACACTTTCTTGGCATTCTCCATAGTGTAGTCTTCCATATCAAAGTAGGGATGCAGCAGTTCTACTGTTTCCTCATTAATTTTATCCTTTTGGAACTGCTGGAGGGAGGTCAGAAAACCAGCTGCACTTATAAGCTAAAGAATAGAAAAAGAAAATTTTAGAACAATAAGCAACTTGACAATGTTCAGCATCATATTGTGATATTACTGTTCTCATCATTGTTAGATTACAACACTACAGAACACGCATAATTGCAAGGACTGAAACTTTTTTGTTACCTTCAGCGCTTCTCCCCATGAAGGCTTAAGACGGCGCAACTCTGGATCAATAGAGACAGTGTCTACCTTCTTTTGGAATAAAAGCAGGCAGCAGTCCATAATCCTCATGATCAGTAGTGGAGGCTTGGCCAATTTTCTCACAGTGGCAATGTCAGCAGGCTTAATGGTCTGTAAAAATTTTAAATTTATCACATGGTCATGTGGTGCAATACAGATAGTGTAAATACCCAAATATATTTAAAAAATGTCAGATCTCACATTCAGTGCAGCTTCAGCCTCTTTTAAAGCTGGGCGGGCAGCCTCCAGTTTCTCCTCTGCAATAGCTTTTTCTTTTTCAATTCCATCCACAATTTTCTGTGCTTTATCCTTCACAACCTGGACCTCATTCTTTACAACAGTAGCAGCTTCAGCACTGACTGTCACCTCTGCCACCACCTATGTAAATGCAACAAGAAATGTGTCAACAAGAAATGCCCACAAGTAGCTGGCCTTTTTTTCCAGTTTTCACACAACCTGGGTGAGATGTCCAATGAATGAATTCTGCTTTGTTTCCCTTGTTTTTTTTTTTACTCATGACCAATATCTGTCATGTTTGCAGCAACCTTTTATGCTTGTTTTCATGTCACTTTGTAAATACTGGTTTGAGAAAAGTTACAGATAACTATCCATCCATTACCTGTACATGCTTATATTGTGCACTGGAAGGTTGGAGTCTCTATTATTATTTACCTTGTCAGCTTTGACAGATGCTATAGCAAGCTCTTTTTCCTTGACTTCAAGATCTTTGGATAGTTGAGCCACGGACTTGCTTGCCTCCATCAGCTTGGCCAACCCTGGAAATCACTTAAATCTTTAAAATTCCTACACCTTGAAAAGAAGTTCATACATGTCATCTTTATAGCATGTCACAGTCTTGCTGTTAAATTTTCCTTACCAACATTCATGCGCTTTGCTAATGTGTTGATATAATTATACTTCTCAGTGTACAGTGTTTTGTAACCATTTATGAAAGAGAGGTAGGATTTGGGGGTGACATGAGTTCTTCTTCGGAACCTGAAACATAAACAGCATACATACATAAACTTTACACTTGTGTAAAATATGTTTCTACTCTAAAAACTCAATTCACAATATCTGAAATAAATAATTACAATATAACAATTACACGTGAACTACATGTGATTTGCATGTTATACCTTTCAAAGTAGCTTTCACAGGTTTCAGATACTTTGTCATGATATGTACCCATGGTGGTAACCACAGCAGCCTTCACATCAGCAGAGCAAACCATGGGAAACTCTGACAAGAAGTAGTTGGACACAGCCACAAGAGCCTCACTGGGCCAAGGTGTGAACCAGTCCATTGTGCAGCCAGAAATCAACCCTGGAAACTTCAGGGATCTGGAGAGAAACTTCCGTCCAACCTGTTAAGGAGAGAAGACAAAATGTAATTTTGAGAATATTCCCATATACAAGAGTAGTTTAATAAGTGAATGAGCAATGTAGCAATTTAACTGATTAAAATAGAACATTAAAGAAAATCCTGTAAAAATAAACAAAGATGCAGAGAAATATACAAGGAAAGAAAGTATCTGAGTACCCAGTCTTTGGGTTTTTGCTTTTGTGTAGCAAATATTCAAAGTTTTGACCTACTGGTGAGAAGCAAAGAACTACATGCAGATTTTTTCTGGATCGGGATATGAAGTAGTCATAGAGGTTGTCAAAAGTTGGTGGAACAAATGGAAACTCCTTTTTCATCACAGGGATCAAGTTCTGGGTGATCTCTTGTATCTCATCTTTACCAAACAGATTGGAGACCTGCACACAGTTCAGTCACAGTCACGTCATCAGGACTAGTAAAAGCTTTCCTTCCAGATCTAAGGTTTTCGTTTGACCTCTTTGTTTCTGATAAGTAGGAATTATATATTGTTTCAATGAGAATAAATCAGAAAGTTCTAAACATACATTGTCTAAATGCAGACTTAGTTTGTGCGACAATGGATTGGGATGTGAATTCCTCACCTCTCCAGAAGAAAGAATATTGTTGAGGTATTCAAGGAAGGCTTCATCCTTTATTTCATTGTCAGTAAAGATGAAGGTAATGCCATTGCCCTCAGCACCAGCTGTTTTATACAGCAGTTTCAGGTCATCCATGAAATTACTTATGTTGTATGTTCTGAGAAAACAAACATAGCAGTGTAAGAGACATCATTTAGTATAAATGCAGTGAAACAGTTTCTGACTTTTTACCTGACAGTCACTGACAGGTGAAAGCTGTCGCCTTGTGTTGTTACTGCATGGCTAATGCTGACAGCAGTTTTACTTCTTCCATTCTCACCTTGTCAGTGTGATCTGGAAGATACTGTATCCTGCTATGTATGAGGCAAGGCGAGTCAGGCTTTGTTTCCCTGATCCTCCCACTCCAACAAGCAGGGCATTTCCATTGTCAGTTCGAATGATTCGTGAGATCTAAAGGAAGGCAAATCTCAGATAAATCTGAATTATTGACAGACTGTTCCACAGGATATATATACATTAGGTTGGCCTTTAGTCTGACCTTGACAAGATGAGTCATGGCATCCGTGAAGAAAACCAGATCTAGGCTAGAGCCTCTTACAATATCATTGTGCTGGGTCTGATACGTTATCAGCTTTTCCGATAAGAACTCAAAATTTGATACCTGGAAGAACGTTAGTTTGCTCAGAAAATGTTGACAGCTTTCTACATCAATCAATGGTCTTAATACCAAATTCATACCAATTCATAAATTTTGGGAGCATCGAAACAGGCATCCTCGTCTTCTTCTCCAGTGCATTCAGGAGCACCTCGCAGGAAGTCCACAAAGTATGGCTCAGGATGAAGTGATGGGACAAAGTTGGGGTCAACATGCTCTTGGACGACACAAGATACAGCCTTCTGAAACCACTCTCTATCTTCAGAGCAAATAAACCTATAGCAAGATGTCTAGGTTAGAGTTTATGCAATGTTTGATGGATTTAAAAGGAGATTCACTGTATGTAAGCACTGTACCTGTCAGCAATCACCCTTGTGCACTCACTCTTGAAAAGAGCCAAAAGAGTGGGGATATCACCACACTCCTCAGCTCTAATGTTTAACATTCCTTGCCAGATCCTGGACAAGTCTCTCAAATTGAAGATGTAGTGGAACTTGGACGGTGTGGGAAGCATTTTTGCCTTCAGTGTGAAATCATCAAATCAGGTAATGATTGTTATCAATACACAGTGAAATGTGAATTCATGTTGAATGATGTTTCCACTTATCTCTAGGCCCTGCAGCGGGTTATTAGGATGTCCTATATAAATACATCCATATAATCAATTTCACAACATCTTCCAAGTGATTACCTTTGTCCACTGCCATAAAATCCTTGCTGCAGACACAAGGCACTTCACCATATTTGATATCTCAGGACTGAATTTTCTGCATATGTGGAAATATCCACACCCGATTACACCTGCAGAGAGAGGATGGGAAAAATAATTAAAATGTTTCATACAACCAACAGTAAGCAGAAAAATGAATAATTTTAGGGACAGCTACCAAAGATCTTATCAATGGAGGTGTTGGATGGCAGAGTACAGTTGAAGACTGTAAACTGTCTCTTCAGTCTTTGTGGGATGTCATTTCTCCCACCACCAGGGTGAATCATGGCAGCCAGAAACTGTAAGTCCACAATTGTGGTGAAGTCTCCCGGTTTGTCCAGACTGTACATGCCGCCCATTTCCATCATTTGGCGGACTATCTCATTGGTGATCTGTTGGAAAGTCACATACAGTAGTTACTCAGACCTAACTAAACATGAAACTACATATTTTCATTACATATATGTATACACTCACCAAACATTTAATTGTCAGCAAAGAACAGAAATCTGAGGCTGCAGTGGGCTCAGGAACACCAAACATATATATGTATATATACCTGATCTCCCCATTCATTGACAATAGGCATGTTTATATCATCAATGAACACTGTCATCCTGCGTCCTCCTGGGGGTCCATAGGTACTGCCAATTTGTTTCTCAATATAGCTTTCCACTGTTCGCTGTAATAGAAAAAGAAATGTTTTTGCAACCCAAAACCTATTCAGAACTGTACAGGGTTAAGCATACAGAACATGTTAAATATTCTACCTGAAACATCATGGGCTCTGTCGCAGATGAGAAGTTCAGGGACTTGGACAGGTCTGTCTCAGGATCATATTTTATTGTGTAGCTTTTTATCATCACTGTCTTGGCTGTCCCTTGCTCACCAATAAGAAGTACAGCCTATACAAAAACAACATTCACATTCACAGACCTACATCAAAAAGGACTAATTACATTTGTAATAAAAATTATCTATATATTATAAAAGATACAAGATCACCTTGCGTTGTTTGGCAATAGTCTCCAGCAGAAAAGAAGTTCTTGTGTTATCCACATTTGGCACAAGAATGGAGGCATACTCTGGCACATGGTCAGCTGGATAGACATACTCCCCCACTTGGTTATTCCAATGGCACCACCCACCTGAAGTCACAATACATATAGTTGTATGCCCACAATGAAACAGTCCTTTGACCACTCACTTGAAAACCAGATAAATAGGGCAAAGAGGTGGTACTTCATGTATAAAGTTATCATACCGTTCGGGTTGACCATGTACTCGAACATAGTCTCTCCTGGCTGTGTTTGAGGCACATCAATCTTGCTGCCATGTGCTCTAATGTAAGCCTCCAGTTTATCCCTATCATCCAACTCCAAAAGGGCTCCTAAGCTCCACATCATGCAGAAGACAAAGAGGCGCTCCATGTGTTTGCAACCAGCCAAGCCCCCCGTTTCCTTGGTTGGGATGAGGCCCTCCAGCAGATTGACAGACTGATGGTAGATCATAATAAGATAATTCAGTGTTTCATGAAACAAGTTTAGAGTCATCTAATTCCTGTTTGTCTTTAGCATTTTTCTGGATACAAACCTGCATTATATAGTTGCACTCCAAAAGCTCCATTTTGGGTTTAAGGTTGTGCTTCATATACAAGTAAGCATCCTCAAATATCTTGTCATATAAACTAATGATGCTTTCCGCCTCTTGAGCATTGCGCTTGTGAGCCCATCCCTACAACATAAAGGCCATGTTCCACCTAAGAACTGCATTGTTTCTTTTCCACAAACATTCTCTTCTTTGATGATTTAAGAAAACAACTATACCTGGAGTATGGGTTTCCAGCTGAGAGCTGAGGAGCTCATGAAAACCATACCCACACGGGACACAGTAGCAGGGGAGGCATTATCCATGTTGTGCACCTCAAATACCAGCTTGCAGGATGGAGACATGGTAATGCGGTCACCATTAGCTAGGGTCAGTGTTTTGTTATCATCCAGCACAGAGTTGAGGTTCTCAATCCATATGGCGTCTACGGGGCCATCCAGAACAATCCATATGAACTCCCCTGAAATGTACCCATTGTAAAACCATCACAATTCTGATTCAATTCTCAGACTCTCTCTTCCACAATTTCACTTACTTATTCTGTTGTTTTGTCCCAACAACAGCAGTTTTTTACAGGTGGCATCCCTGACATTTTTAGGTGCAAGTGTGCATTACTTGCTGCCTAATACCAAAGCCAAAATGAAAAAAGCTGTTTTCACCAGACAAAGAGCTACACTGAAAAAAACATTTGTGTCCAGCTCCTTACGTGGCACTCTCTTTACTCTGTAACTGTAACTCTATACTGTTCCTATGATCTATTGTTCAAGTAATATTTAATTCAAAAATGTGTTTTGAGTGGCATAAGAAAATTCCTGCAAAGGCAGGTGATTAAGAAATTGAAAAATAGTAGTTTGAATGTGCACTAAACATCGCACTACAAACCTTTCTTGGCTTTAAGTGTCCTCCTCCACAGAGTAGAAAAAATGCCATCAGTCCAGTCATTAGTGGCTGCATCAAGACGACCAAACATCTGCGGTGCAGTGATTGCTTTGGGGTTCATACGCATCTCCCTGTGTGGGGTTCCACATTCAGTCATAGCTTGCATGAGAATGTTGATAACCGTGGTCTTCCCAGCTCCACTTGGTCCCAGAGTCATCAAACCATGGCGCACTTGTGAAGCCTCATAAAGCTGTTAGTGACAGTAACAGTAAGATATTTGTAAGCAGCATATCTTCGAAGCCATCACTTAATAATACACAAAATACAACACAAACTAAACATACAAATGAAGAGTTTTTGAGATACCTGGACGAGCTTGAGGTTCCATGGGGGGTGGTTAACAATACCAGCAAGCTCAACTTGATGAGCTACAGCAGCTTGAAGTTCAGTATATGTGCTTCCATCCAGCTGAATACCAGGGAATAGGTCATTGATCAAACTAAGAAAGAGGGGCTCATCCTCATCCACCTGAAGTATACAAAAAGATAAACATGTAAAGTGTCTGTCCACATAGTACAATACCAGAAGAATGTATTATACTTTTCTTGATAGTCAACACCTAGTTCTTGTCATACCAGTTTGGAAAGATTCATGTCACGCAGTACTCTCATGACAGTGCTGGATTCTGTGTCATCAGGTCGTGCTCTTTTACTGGCCCCCAGTGTTCTCAACACAGACAGGATGTTCCTCAAACCAAAGTCATAGTGAACCTGACAAGTAACAGAGGTTGTGTCAGTAGGTCGATAATCATTCAAAAGAGCAATTAGACAAAAGATTTTCAAAAAAGATTTTTACCTGTTTAGTAAGCTGCTCTTCACACAGTTTATAAAGGACAAAGAATTTCTGGGCTAAGATGACATTCTCATTGAATCCACAACTAGCTAGTTTCACTCTCATGATGATCTGCAAAAAACAACAGTGTGACTGCCTATTAGGTCTACAACAAAAGGAAATATATTACTCTCCAGCAAAAGTAGCATGGACCCACCTGCCGGTCAGGTACCATCATAGACACTGTCCTGAATTGCACTTTTAAGTTTTCAGGAAGCTCCTGACGACCTGCATATCCAGGGTTCTATACATGGAATGGTGACATTTCATTTAATGTATATGTGATGTTTCCCACCTAGTTCTAAGATATTTCTGATAAGATTGCTTTGCATTTGTCTTTCCTACCATAGTTATAAACAGGCCGAACTCTGGATTCAGATCCACACAGTCTCCATCAGTAAATATGAAAGTGGTTTTGAGTTTCTTGCGTGCTTGCAGAACAATGTAGATCTGCTGAGCAGCAACCGAAAGCACTGGCAGGTCGATTCTGTTGAACTCATCAAAGCAGCCCCAGGACCCTGACTGTGCAAGGCCTGAAAAAGAATATGTTATGAGATAACTGAAACTGCACACCACACTGCTTGATGAACTGTTCCATTGCCTGATTTACCTTTGTATATCCTGCCAAGTCCTCTAAAGTCCATCTGGTCTGAGCAGTTGAACACCACCACATACTTGCCAAGGCAGCGTCCCATGTCTTTTGTGGTTTCAGTCTTCCCGGTGCCAGCTGGCCCTGCAGGGGCTCCTCCCATGCTCATGTCCAGAGCCTGGGAGAGTGTGATGTAACATCTGCAGAGAGAAAACGAACGAATGATTCATCTTAGAAAATAAATTCAACCAATTCAATTATTAAACATCAAAATCAAGTCTTCTCTTGCCTGTCAGTAAGAGGGGTGATGACCAAACGGTCGGTGCAGCCTAGGAACTCATTCTGATAAATGAAGTCGACATTAGTGATAGAGACAAAGACTTTATCCAGGTCCTCTCTGAAGTAAAATCTGCTCTGCTTCAGCCATTCAAAGTCACTGGCAGATTTTATACGCTTTTTTACCTGGGGACAAAGCAGGATATCAATTTGAATGCATTAACTAAATTACGATAACAGTCAATGATATGAACAGGAAGATTTTTCAAGGAACCTACAAGATCATTAAATATATCACTCTGGTGCACATGGATTGTGACAAGTGTCTCATATTTGACTCTGTCAAATTTGCTCAGGTTGCAGGTGGTTTGTTTAATGAGAACGGTAAGCAAATTTAGGAATTTCTTTTTGGTAAAAGGCATGATCTCCCGGTCATCCTGAGCATTTTTCAGTGCCTCCTCTGCATCTCTTGTCCAAAGCATCTGTATCCCCAACAAGCCCACCTAAAAAGTAAGTGCAAAAGGACACATGAAAAGATTATTATGAGCTAATTTACATTATTTGTGATTTAAAAAAAAAAAAAAAAAAAGTAAAGAAGTACTATTTTTACACTACAAGGTTCTTTTTATTTTACAAAGTTCGGATACAAAGTGCAACCAACAATATAAAGAGGACCATGACATTGGTTAGATTGCCTCAGTGACTGATGGGGACAAGAAGAGCACAGTAAATTACTGAAACATAGAAATGGCCAAGTTTGTATCGTAGATGTTTCATGAGGCCCAAGGCGATAATTCTGGATATTCTTGAGAAAAAGAGCATCTAGCAGTCATCACTACTGTCTTCTGACCTGTGCTTGAAACGTGTTGAGGAAAAGGAGAAGATCGAAGTCTTCATCGTTGATTTCTAAATACGAAGCTTTGATTACAGAGTGTAATGAAGCTTGCTGTTGTAACAGCAGCTGCCCGAGCCAGAGCTCCACTGGTCCCTGCGCCATCACAGGACTGTTCAGCTGAAGCCACAAACACACAGTTACTATATTATACTATACTTGTGATCAGTGAAGAAAAAGAGAAAAAAGTGCATTTACTCAAGTACAGTTTTATGGTAGTATAGGTTTTCCATATTTTTCTTCCTTATGGACAGCAAGTTACAGCCTACTTTAAAGATAATGCAAACTGCTATGGATTCTACTATGCAATAATATACTAATGTAATTAAAATCAACTCATTTACACCAACTGCAAGTAATACATACATTTCCACATTATATTTATATTCTGCAAATGTTGAATTGCATTAGTTATAATCTACAAATGCAATTAGAATGACATACCTGTAGTTTCTCTCCCTCTTGTGAAATAACAGCCAAAATCTTGTCATAGTCTGTTGCATGAAACTCTGCTTCATTGACATTGTCAAAAACTCCAAGGAGATGTGACTGAAAAATTAGTTTTGCTCATTTTTATTTACCAACTCAAGAAATCAATCAATCAATCATGTTTTTGCGACAGATTAATACCTGTCGAGACATTTAAAAAGTGCATAATAAAACAAATTTCCCTCTCTCACAATATTAAGAAATCCTTTTCCTGATTTGTATCTGCACATCCTAATCCTCTCTTCCTACGCTTAATTACCCCCCAGATTTCACTGAAGTATTCTGAAAGGTTTTAAGATACCCTGCTCTTCAAAAGTCAGACACATAAATCTGACCAAAAACATGACCTCCTTTGCGGAGGTACTATGTTTATGTACACTCTACATTTTTTAAAGCTTATGGTGACAATCAATATTCTAACCTGAATTGTGTGAGAATCACTGGCTTGTCCAAGAATTTCCAAGAGGGCCGGATCAGACACAAAGAAGAATCGTGGAAAAATAAGCCTCTTTTTCTCAAGGTACCTGTTGAATTAGATCACATAATCTCCAGTGTACACATGTTCTCCATTAACTGTACTAGTATAAGTAGGGCATATCAAATTGAAGGAATTATTCTCTTTTTGTTCAAAGCCTATGCAAAGATTATGAGGAGTAACCTAAATTAAATGAAAAAATAAACAGAGACCACCTTGGATTGGGATCACACCAGCTGTGATTTTTGTACTGATCCATGAGTACTTTGTAGTCATTTTACATAATTACATGAGTGTCCAGTACTCATAAATCGGCCCACGCCCATCTTTGACCTCATCCTTCATTTTGATATCAACTACTTGTAAAATGCAAAATCATACACACAAAAATATCAAGATTTTCTTGATTCACTGGCATCATTTAAATTTTGTTAATTTTATATTTTATACACCAGTTATTTGCTCTTACATAATACTGACAGCAACTATAACCTGGGAGGGTTATAGTTACAATGTACTTAACACGGTAAAACTACTTTTTTTGCCCCACTGATCGTGCTAACAAAAAGTAATGAACTAAAAGTTGATGGCAAAGCTTTACCCTGCAAGAGACTTTTGACAGAACTCCAACTGTTTCTGAAGATCTGGTAGGAGCTGTCCCAGAGTTGGATCGTCCACACAGCACTCAACTACATTTGGGACCTTTTGAGCTCGATGCATGATCTTAATCCAGGATTTATCAATATTCTGAAAACGCTTTGCTTCCTAAATTGGGAAGTATGAAATATTTTAGCAATTTACTGAGTAGGACAACACACTGTATACTAAATAACAGAAATTTCCCTAATTAACCTGAAGACTTTTCACTGATCATTGTAACTTCAAAATACAAAGATGAAAAGAACATACTGTACCTGTGGCAGGTCTTTTGCAATGTCGCCTCCAACAAACACAGCCTCCAAATAGATCCACAGGTTTTGCACAATAATCCACTGTTCAATGGCATCAGATGATGTCGAAAGCTTGAAGACCCAGTCCTGGATCTCTGCTTTGTAGTAGGCACAGTACCTGTAAAAGGCAGACACGATTCTCTGCTGGTCATGAGTTCAAGACAAGAAAGAAAAGGACACTGTGAAGACACCATGTCTGAAAAGTTTTCTTCAATTAACAGAACCAAAATTATCTGCATCAATATTTCCACTTTCCATATGAATCATCAGTTACAGTCACACCAGTCCAGTTGCAGTCTTTTCTTTTTATGTCCTCCATCCACTATCTTAGTTGGTGTTAAATGTTTTGGATTTTTTGAATTCTCTTCTGCTCTCGCTGGACAAAATGATGAGCTTGCTAAAAAATAACATTTTAAGTTCATTCAATCTAAATTTCAAATTGGAGTTTTCTCTGTTCTACCTGTTGCTCAGCAGTGAACCCAGCACCATCAGACTGTCCTCCAGAATGGTGAGAATCTCTGCTGTCTCTGCGCCTTTAAGCATCAATTCTCCTCTATCCTTGAATGTCATCAAGCTCAGAGTCTGGCTGGACCACACTTCTTTCACCTGTGACAGCTTGGCCTCAATATCCTTCTCCTTAACAGCTGATATGCAGATATCCTACAAATGCAGAAAGCCAAGCATAGAAGGGTTTATAAAATAGTAAGACAAAATACTGAAGCTTGAAATTAGGTTCAGGTTGTAATCACACTATGCAAACTACCAGCAAACCTCAATGTCTTCCTTGTACTTCAAAAGAGGCGCTTCCATGACGTTCTGGAGCATAAAGGCCTTGGCCTCCACCTCAAATTGGTGCCCAGTAAGGTCTGAGATCCGGTCCCAGTGTCTCCTCATCATAGATTTGTTAGCCATCATCTCAAGCAGAGGACATGACTCACTGAAATCATCAACTGTCTTCTTTAGATCCAGGAATGCTTGCCAGTCCTTTAGTCCTTTGGGCAGCTTCCGGCACCTAGAAATGTATATGATAAAAATAAAAGTGTTGATAACACCCCTGTGGGGGAAATTCAGGTGTTACAGCAGCTAAGCAAGAATCCTAATAAAAACGCATAGAATAAGATAAGACAATAAGACAATATAACAAAATGTAGAGTGAAATAAGAAATTATACTAAATAAAATACAACATGTGCATGCAATATAAAGTTACAAATTTTGTTTTCACTGTCTATATTTGAACACTATTAAGGCATTTATAGATATAATATCTTCATTTAGGGCAAAATAATAATACTACAAAGTTTTTATATTGGTACATGCCCATCTAATAGCCAATTTGCTCTCCATCATATAAAAAACAGAGCATAGCAAATTGGTTATAACAGTAAGGAGGGAGAATTAACAGCAACACTTGAATTACCTGTTCTGAAATTCCAAAAGTTCTGCATTGATCTTCTCAATATCCACATCTGTCCACAGAATATCATAGTATCCACTAATCTTACTCATGACTGCATCGTATAGGCCATAGAGTCTCCGTAGCAGATCAAGCTCTTTTCTGGGTTAATCAAAGGAAATAATAGGTTTGTTCGTAATAGGTTAGTCTGAATACATTACAAAATACCACAGACATTAACACTGTACCCAGTATAGTTAGAAACTACATTGTAATGGTAATGAAGGGTAAGCATTTGTAGAATGGCAACATACTTTTTCTTTTGCAGACAGTCATACTCTGTAACTGGCAAACCTAGAAGCTGCTCCCCAGAGGTACATGTTCTGAAACGTCTCCACAGTTCTTCAAATCTAGCCTGAATAAAATGAAACAAGGTCTCATCATCTCAGTAAAATAAGATGCTAATATATTTTTGTATGCTATTTTGCAATACCAGCAACCAGTGAAAATGGACATTTGACATACAATTAAACACTACAAAACTGCCAAAACAAACCAAAAAAAAACCCAGAGGCAAACATCAGCATCATCAAAAATGTGTGTGTGAATGCAGATAAATGTTTGTGTTAATACAACATATTTACATGCATTTTAATCCCTTGCTCACATATCACCTCTGATACTTTGGACTCGTAAAAAACATGGACAAACCTTGTCCACTGCATCAAATGCATAGTTATATATACTTTTTTTTTTTTTTTTTGTTACAGCAGCTGCCCTTGACGTTGGAGCAGGTAGCTACATACAGTAGGATGGTATTAAGCTAACTGACAGTCTTACCTGACAGATCTGGAGCCTGCGGCTGGCTTCTTGTGGAGCTATTCCATCAACCATGGGGCCTTCCTACAAATCAAGAATATAAAGACTGATTAATAGATTAATTAAAATTGACTAACTTGATTCATTGAAAACTTACACATACACTAATAAGGCTAAATATCCATGGATTACTTACTGAATGGTATTGCTCCATAAAAGTGCCAACATCATTTTGGAAAGTGGCAACACACTCCAGAAGGTTTTGTTTGAATTTGGGTTGCATACGAACAAGCTCATCTTGCACTGATATCTAGGAGAGTCAGGGATCAAAAATCAAGCTCAGAGGTGAATTACAGAAGAGCACATTATTAAATGTCATTACAAAATAAGAAAAAATGAAATGATACTACTAACAGCTTTAGACTGAAGTTTTGTGAACAAATGCCTCAGATTGTACATCCACTCTGCTTCTCTGTTGGTCACTACTGCTTCATATTTGGTCAAAATTTCATAGGCTTCCTGAAATATATAGTATCATCATGAGATTACTTGATAGCTACATAAATTAAAACATTTCTGAGCCAACTATGACAATCTGTGAATTTTAGGAGCACAAAAACTTTGAAATTATATATATACAAATTATAATGGTATTCATACCTCAATGAAAATCAATGTCATATCAGTTTGTATTTCAGCATCCCGAAGCTTAGAAAGGGTCCCCATGGCATGGCGCACATCTTCCAGATTAGCCACAGGATGAGACAGTTGTATGAGGTATTTGTTATTATGTATGCTGGTGTCAATCATTTTCTTTTTGTACTCCTCCTTCAGGTATTTGCACAACAGTTTCTTCCACGCTTTTGCTTCAACTGTCAGGGCCTTCTTTAATGGATCTGTATACAAAAGACACAATTTGCATTCCAGCCATTGCTCACAGTTCTCCAACCGGGCACAACTTAAGAAGTGATGGCATAATCAGTAAGAAAGGATTGTATTTGATTTAAGACTCAAACAGTGAAATAAAGAAAGACAACAAATGTTTTTTAAAGGTTTCATAAGCAGGTACACTTCTCTTGCACTGCTATTCAGCCAGGTACCGTGCCTTTAAAAACAAAGAGTGTCCATGTTCTCTAAAACAATGTCAGGAAAAAGAGCGGCAAAAAGAAGCCTCTCATGTAGTGATCTTTTAGATGAATTTACTTACAATCTGTCATCCTTGTGATTTCAAAGACATTCATCCAAAAGATCAGCATAGGAGGTGACTCTTTTTGCTGTGTTTAACAATGGAGTGCCGTGTTTTTAAGACTGTAAGAGAACTATTACACCTCAGCCTTATTGCTGTGAAATTAACTACCGTGTCTTGGTTTGGTTAAATGGAATTAAGAAAAAAGTGCAAAAATCTGCAGCCTATATCTGACAGCAGCCGTATTCTTGATTAAAATTTAAATAAAACTACACTAAAACATTTATATAAAATCAAAAGATTCCTATGACAAAGAGGAATGATGCTTCTTGGGTAAGGTTTCTTGTCAGCAAACACTTTTCCAGATGTGTGGCAGAGATGGTAGTTGGTCTGTAAATATAGTTCAGATAGAAATATCTGGACAAAAACTGTATTGCCATGAAATTTTGTACAGACATTTGTGGTTTACAAATGAGACACTCTGATGACTTGTAATCACTGTGCTTTGTGTTAATCAACACTTGCATACTAAAATATTAAAATGGGCTGGTGAACATTAGCAAGTTAACATTGTCATAGAGCAACAACAGAATTTCAGCAACAAGCACACAATGTTAAAGGCAATGCAGAAATCAGAAACAAACAGACTGCAGGTAAAAAATAGTAACTAGTAAAGTTTACCGGATTGCTGTCTGGAACACATTATAACTACCTTACCTGTTGACAGTTCAGTAGACCCCAAAACAATGATGGGTTTGATATCATCAATTTCTTGTTCAATTGAGTCATAGTGCTGGATTTCAGATTTGATCTGGATCAAGGATGGATGGCTGTCCGTGAATTCCTTTAAAAGTTAAGACAATTCTATTATTATGGGAAAAGTCAAACCAAGAACATTATGTTTGCAGGAATACAAACCTTGACTTTGAGGTTCCTGTCTTCAATCCAGATCACTTTAAAAGGACTGAACTGCTTCAGTACATCAGTCGCTTCTCCTCTCTGGGAGATGGCCGCTGTTTTCAAAATGACTACCACCTTTTTGATATCCTTGTGTTCAACTACCCTGTGATAGAAGTTCTCTTTTTCTCCACCTGTGAATTGTTCTTGACAATTTCAATCAGAGATTCAAAAAACAAATTATATTCACACACCAATTTAAAAAAGTCATTCTTGTCAACTTGTCTTTCAGCTTTTCTTCCATCCACGTACATGCTGGCAACAACATACCTTTGTTCTTTGTGTCATCATGACTGCACTCCCTCTGCCATGTAATACCCTTGCTAACTTCCAACACCAGTTCAATTAGTTGATTGATGGCATGTTGGATTTCATCTATAGTGGGAACCATTACCTGGTAACAACAAATATCAGAAAAACAAACTTAGAAAGGAATTTTAGATTCTTCTTCTTCCCTAAAAGGTAAATACTGTAGGACTAACTAAAATCAGTCACCAGTGAGTAGCAAAAACTCACCATGTTGGGTATGACCAGCTGAACTTCAGATTTTATTAGAGGGACCAGCTTGGACTCAGAGTGGTAAGAACTAAAATTCCCATTTATTGATGCCGATCTGTAAGAGATCAAATCATATTTCTCTTGATATTTCAAATCTGGCCCTTTGTTACATAATGACAAATACAGACATACTTACTTGCCACAAATTCTCCTCTTCAGGGTCTCCAGAGATAACTTTGTTGTTTTAACCAGTGCCTCTAATACCCTTGCAGTGAAGTATTCATACAGCTTCTTAAACTCCTGAAATTAAGGTTTTTATTTAAATAATTAACACAATTGTTGGTACACTGTATGTAAAATATATGCTTTGATGCTGGTAAGCAAACATACCTTTTCAAATTTGATGGCTTTATCTCTGTCTGGACCCTCTAAATTCACACCCTCAACCTCATAACGCTTCTTCTTGCTCTCTCCAAAGAATGCCACACTCCTCTGTCCTAAAATGTGTGTTGAACGTGTGTGAGTGAAACTAAAAGAGATGGACACATATACATTTATTATATTTAGATTATGGGTGCAACTCTTAAGAATACCTGAAACAGGGTCCTCACTGGTCTTCTTGGGGCCTTTTAACTGATAAATATCACTAAACACTTTACCCAGCTCCTTCACTGCTTCTTTAACACGACTGCATTTGTAGTCCAAGATCTTTGACCACTCCTTACACCGATTCTTTAAAAAGATATATATATATACAACAGTTACAACTCCTCCCTGCTGCCATTAGACTGTACAACCAGCTGTGCTGAGTAGACCACATGCACACACACCAGGACTGAAAAATGCAACAATCTCAATTTCAGGTGCAATATGTACAGCATTGTGAAGCAATCCACTTCTGCTTACACTCTCTATGCTGTCTAGTCTGTCTATACCAGATGTGTCCAAACTGTTCCACAAAGGGTCGTGTGGCTGCAGGTTTTTGTTCCAACCAATCAAGAGCACACAGTTTGACCAATCAATTGTCTGAAGACTAAGATCAGTTGAGTCAAGTCTGGTATGCTGCTGCTTGGTTGAAACAAAAACCTGTATATTGTATATACTGCTCACACTGTGTATATTGTCATTTTTTATTTATTTACAGTATTTATTTTCTACGGTAAATCTTATCTTGAGTCTTTATATTTTTGATTTTTTGTATATTCTGGGTGCCTGCATCTGTATCTTTGCTGCTGTGATAAATGCAATTTCCACACTAATACAGATGTATCTTAATCTTAAAGAAATTAAAATTAACACTCAACCTTCATCATCAATAAAGTACAAATTTACTTAATGGAAAAGCATTTACGGTTCAATTATACTTCATATTTTAATTTTGAGGATGAATATAGGATGGTTGTCACAGTCTGTACCTCATTATGATCAATCAGGTCATACACTGAAGACGCATGATCTTCTGGGAGCTCAATCAGCACAGTCTCTGAGATATCCTTAAGGACATCATCAATGCACACCTTACAGATGTCCTGCACCTTAAAAAAAAACACAGCATGTAGTAAGATGACGTTTGAGCAATAGCATTTTAAGAATACACAATGAGTAAAACTGAGAACAACATGGAATTAAACTGTTGAATTTTTATAATCTTTTACAGCAGATTTTTTTTGGTGGTAATTCTTTCAACGTTATATTACTATACCATACCTGTTTTTTGACTTTTATTCAATAACATACCTTTTTTACGAGATGTTTAAGCTCAAACAAAGCAGTGTCAACATTATGGAAGAATTTGTCCAGGAGAAACGATGACCAGGTGAGCAGCACTGACCCATAGCGAAGAGCAGATTCCACCTTGTAATTTATCAAAAACATTACAGTTTAAAATGAGCAACTTTGGAAATATTGATAAATTAAGAAATAAAGGCTTGTTAAGACACAAAAGTATCAATATGAAAATAAATGTGTCAAAGCTGGTTCCACACCTATTCACACTGCTTGTATGAAGTTTCATATTTGCCAGCTTAATCCTTTTCCCACAGAAGGCACAAGTGTTTTTTCTTGCTAAGCAACTAAGCAAGAAGTAAACACTTGGTGTTTGTTTACACACTGCCTTTCAGCAAATAGCATGAGTTGAATTATGAATATGATAACATGAAAATGGTTTATTCTTCAGAACTTTGATATATTTTTCTATTTATAATGTACTGTATTTACAAACTGCTTACATTTTTTATTTTTGAAGCCATCAAGCTGGTGAAGACAGCAGGTATGTTCTCACAAGTGGATTCATAATCTGCTAAAATGGTCTACAAAAAATAAATAGGCATACAGTTCATTGTATATCAAGGTAACCCATCCTTCTGTTAAAAAATAATGCATGTTACAGTATAGTCTACCTGTAGACGGAGGTGATTAGTGTTTATTTTGCTTTCCAACTTGACCAGACGCAAAGCCTGCTCTGGAACCTCCAGACCCATCTTTACCAAACACTTAGCCTCTTGAATGACCTCAGTCACTTTAGGATCAAAGTTGACAACTAGTTTTCCAGTTTTTGGGTGTCGAACCAACAGTGTGATATTCAAGACTGTTATGAGGCAGAAAAGGGATAAAGTATTTGAAATCAATATTACAATTGATATCACCTGGGGCATTAACATATTGAGTTAGAACCAGAGAACAAACCATAATCTAGTTTTGACGCTTCATCCATCCATGCTCTGTGGTAAACACACTCAAACTCTACAAATGCAACTGCAGTGTGATTGTACATTTTGACCACATCTTGTCCCTCGGGGCTGCACAGGATATCAGCATGTTTCTATCAAGGACAAGAAATGCATTCCACAAAATAAATCAGTATGATGATTAACTATTTTCAGTTATTTTGGTGGGAGAAATTTAGGCATACTTTCAAGTATGACATGGGTTCCTCTATTTTTTTGGTGAGGTGCCTGACCCAACCAATCCTTCCAGCCACAGGAGGCATGTTTCTAGCTAACGGGGGGTTCTCTCTCTGTTTGTCATAGAGCTGCAAAGAAAATGTACAAAAGCAGGCCTGTTCATTTAATCAAAAACATCAAGTCCATATTTGACATTAAATTTGAAAATGAGTTTAGACTTTATTGTTGGTATCTACTCAAGTATATAAGTCCATGAAAATGGGATACCTTTTTCACAAACTCTACTTCTGAGGCATAACACTGAAGAATAAGATGCAAGAGGCTGAGAATTTCTGTGTCTAGACAGGGAATTTTGAGCATCTGAAAACTAGAAATAAAGTCATTTATAAGACCTCTGTTAGAATGTCCTGTTTATCATGCCAACCTGTGCACAGTTTAATTCATTACAGTAGAATCTTTATATTATACTACTACACATCATACTGACCGCTGCATCAAGCAAAGAGCTTGCTGAGATGAGATAATGTCTGAGAAGCAAGACCTCATAAATGCCTGCAGCTGGTTCTGCAGAGAAGGACAGACAAAATTTTAATATCATCATCTAGGTCAGAAATAATACTTATTTAAGAGAGGAGGAGATAATGGATGCTACCTATACAAGACATTGCACATTCTAAACAGCAGGAAATTATGTATACCTCAATGTTGCTAATTTGAGCCATAAACTTAGCAAAATCCGTGTGGAATTCAGCTGTTCTTGGTGCCAACATATCATACCGCTTCCTTTTCAAATTCATGGATACAGTGTGGAATTGTCTGGCCACACTCTCAATGCCCTCAATGTTTGACTTCCCAAGAGATTCAAATGTCTTGAACACTGTGATTATTTGTGTGATCTACAAGAGATAAAGCTTATTGTTATTTGGCAAGACCTTAAGGTAATAGTGGGATTCAAGTTAAAAACAGAATTGTGGACTGCACCTTTTCGAGTTGCTTACAGAAGCCCTCAAACTTGCAAAAAATCTGCTTCTCTGAAACCTCAAAGGACCTCTTACCAGGTCTTTCCATTGTTTGTGTCTTTGTTTTCTGGAAGCAAGACTGATACTCCTTATACAAGCAGACACAGTCCTGCCAAAGATTAAAAAAAAAATGAAAACAATTCCATCCCGATGTCTTGTATTATATTAAAGTCTCAGCAATGATACTACAGATTTTGTCAGTATATAGGTATCATTATCACCTGCATTTTTTTGATGATGTCTTCAGTATCCTGGTCCCATATTAGACGCGTGCCATTGTCAGTAATATATGATCTACACGCTGTAACCATCTGATTTGTGACCTGAAATTTTTTTCAGGAACACAACTATAATGTTTCACAAAGGAAATTGAAAATCCCTACATTGTGTGTTTGCATGAAAACACATTTTCTATAGCAACTTGCAATACACTTACTTTGATGAACAGGCCAGATATCTTTTCACTTGTATTGTAGTACTGTGAAACTCTGTAAATCATCTGAATGGCACTGATGATATTCTGCACGCTTTTTATCATGGTGACCTGAAATCACACATCCATGTATGTCTATATTATTCAGAACACTGTCCTTATGGAAATAATTGCTGTCCATTAACCTTATGATGAACAAATAAATACTTTTTAGAAAATGTAACAAAGCTGCCTGAACACATGGCTTCTATCGCATTAGTCTTCAGAACTTCATAGTTCAGTTACTGCTCTACTACTAACTGCGCAGTTTAAGACAAGTTTAATACTGTCTGGAACAACTCACAGGGTCTCTTACAACCAGTTTGAGTTTGTGCCTTTAAAGTCCAACTATCTTTAGTCTAAATAGAGTTGCTGTGTATTTAAATATAACCTGATTCCACTGGAGGTCACTACAACCCAGGTTTAACTTACACCTGCAGTACAGTTGGGAGGCCTCTGAAATTATTTACTATATAGGTAATCAATGGTATCAATGGCACCAGTGGTATTTTGTGTTGTTGTCACTAATTTGGACACTATTTATGCGTAACATATGATGGTAGTTGTTATGTCATTATTTTAGTCTTCTATGTTGAATGTCATTAATCATTACTGTAAAATGCAAACAGCATTTGATGGAAAATCTATTTTCTTAACAACAACTTAATACATTCCTTAATCTGCAATTTATATGCAAAATGTAACTGAATCATGCTCCTACATCTTACTGTGTGTATATAATTTTGTTGTTGACAGATTTTCATTCAAAACTGACAAATACCTTTCATTAAACATTAGGCATTCGGGAGATCAAATTATTTACTATACATACCGGATCAGTGTTGTAAAGAGGCTGACAGATTTTCTCCAGGGTGCACAGGAATTTTACGTTGTCTTTTGCCTCATTGGCACAATTTGTTATCCTGACATCCAGCTCCTGCCACATCTACACAGGTACATGGTTTAAAATGTTCAATCTCAGTTCATCTTATAGGGCTTTTTTACATTAAATCCAAAAAATGACCTTAACAAGTTACTGTACAAGAGCCCAAAGTGATGTTTTCAGATTGCAGAATACTCAGAGGCTCAAAAAAAAGGATAATAAACTTCAATTAATAAATTTGAACATTCAAAGTTGTAACAAATGTGACATCTTAACTTGATTAAATATTGTAAAAAGACTTAGCAAAGATCAATAATGCCATGTATTAATTTTGTTATATAATGATACATACTAAGGATTAATCATAATTAACCTTGATCTTCAAACTGTGGACATAAACCCATAATCTTTTCTATCATAATTTTGCACAGACATTTGTCTTGTTTCAGTTCACACAGAATCATTTAGCCATAACTTTTTAATGTATTACAACACTCAAGCGTCAATACCTTCATAATCTTCGAGTGGCTGATATGGAGCACCATTACCACTGCCGTACACTCTGGGCCTTTGATGTGACTGATGATGGAGTTGAATTTCAGAGACATTCTTTTCCAGTGCTGTAACTCAGTCCGTGGTCCTGCAGAATCATCTCTTTTCCTCAACTGATCACTTTCTATCAGGACCTGATGATGGATACCGAGAAAGGTTACAATTTCCTCTTACAGGGCAGCTATTCAATCAGTAAATCTACAGTAAGGTTCATATAGGAAATAATATGCCTTTAAAAAAAAAAAAGATTTATTCACCATGGAGAACACTTTACACCAATAAGCCACAACATTAAAAACCAGTTTTAGTTTTAATGTTGTGGCTGATCAATGTATGTCCAGTGTTATCTGCAGTTTCCATTTATATTTTAGACCAGCAGTATAGGCCCCAAACATACTTCAAGGCTGTATCTGAAAGACCTCCTAATGAAGGAGGATAAATGTCAGTTCGCTTCCTATGGGGTATTCATGCTATCTTCCTGTTTTGCTGCTTTATTCTGTCAGTTGTTCTTTCCCACGCAGTCAAAATCCCTTTCATCCATTTCAGGTTTCAGCATATCTGAATGCTGTAATCACAAATATAAACTCTTAATTTTACCAACCTGCTCGATTTGCTTGTACCATTGCATCAGAATTTCTCTAAATCGATGCACCATGTTTAAGTTGGCAGCTGCAGCTTTCATATCATCAAGGGAGGCCAGTTTAGATAAGTCAATATCTGTGAATGTTTTCATGTGAACAATGCTCTCACTGTTCATCTGTATGTCTGCGGGATAAACATAAGACAAAGCAGATCATCAAAATTATTTAAAGACTGCCATGTGGTCATAATAATGTCACTGTTGACAGATAATGTGACAAATTACAATTTTAAAGCAATGAAGTTAGACTTGTCAAACAAAATTGCGACAAGACACTTTACTCTTATAGTTCCTTCTGAACATCAAAACTTGAAAGACTGACAAATGTAAGAAAAAAAAAACTTACCATCTAAGGAGCTAAGACAATATTTAATGGTGTACTTGAAGTTCTTTATAAATTTTGCTCCATGTCTAGACTTATCCAAGACACCCCAATTTTGTATTGCATCAAGAGCTGGTAGCACAAAGTTGTAGGTATTCCTTATTCCTCTCAGGAGGCCACCTCTGGCATCAATCATTGAAAAAAAGATTTCCTACAAAGACATGATCACCCATCATTTAACAGAATCCAAAAGCAAAAAAGCTAAAAACTAGCTTAGCGCTAGCTACATTGTCATCAGTGAGTGAGCATCTTCCACTGTAAGGCAACACATTTGTTTTCTATGACAATAGTTGCAAACTCCCAAATGAATACAAGGAATCATCATTACTTTCATCTGACTGATTGAAGGTGTGATAATAAGTAAAATAAGCTGTTCTGACGGGTGGCATAAAGAAAAACTGCAGACTACTCTGACATGATAGCATCATCTTGGAGTAATTTTACAAAATTTTAAAATATTTTGGCAGTTGGAGTACTCCAGCAAAAAAGAAGTATTTAAATTACCATAATTCAGTTGTCATGGGTCTGGCTGACTTGAAATATTTCTCAATTTATCCTTTTAAAATATCCAATATTCCCAAGATTTGACAAATTTACATGATGATCTATAAATCATATTTTTATCCAGATCCATAGAGAAAACTTCAAATACTTACTCTTCTGAAATAGTTGCGCAAGTTTGGCACATAAAGAAAATCTAACATGTGCTTTCAACTGTGATTTTATTTAGCTCTTAAAGTATAATATTTTAATAAAAAAAATCATCACACTATCACACTAAAATGAAGAAATTACAATTAAAGAAACACACCACTTCACACATACAAGACTGTCTTACCATATGTATGTTTTCTGAATTCACAGGAATGTCCACTCTATTCCGTGTGAAAGAGCAGCAAACACCTGTAAGGCATGTCTGAGACAAATTTGCTAAAAACAGCCTCAGTATCCTTCCCCCTTTGGTAGTCCCAGGAAATGAGCGGCCACACTCTGGAATTAAATCCAAATTATTTTTGATGACACAAAAAAAAAAAAACATAATGGACAAATAAAATTGTTCACTGTTGATATTTAAACTGTGTACTGAACTTTAAACATTCACCTGTGTAGGGACAAATATGCTAGTAGATTAGGTAAAGATTTATCCCAAAATGATATGAGTGACCCATCTAAAACAGAGTGAACATGAACGCAAACACATACAGTGAAGAAGGACCCATAGGAAAAATCCCTCCCTTACAGACATATGACATCTTTCTATGGCCAGGAATTCAAGAAAATAAATATTTTTAACCAGTGTTAGCCAGTATCTAATATTAGCACAACGACAGTCTAGTGAAAAAACAAATATGCTGGCTAATTTGGGACAGTACAGAATTGGAGTCTTTCAAGATTTATGCCTACCTATTCCAGGGACTTCAGACTCTTGATACACAAAAGAAATGGTTTTACAACCTCCTTTGGCGAAGAAATGATCAAAAGCTGCCAACTATTGAGCAAGAGAGAAAAAAAAAAAGAAAAAGCAAAAAAGAGAGAAATAATCAACTTTTTTGATTGCATTATACCATAAACTGACACAAGAAACAGAATGCACAGCCCCTATGGGAAACCCTGGAAAATTTCTGAATTTTGTATCACCAGGCAGACAGACATAAACACCAATATGACATGATGATGTGTATTGGTTGAGATGTTGCTGCTTTTAACAATGTCATACACCCCACAGTCTTGTGTAGGCAATTTGCAGAATTTTAGGAAAGTATTATAAACCTTTTTAAGTGTCATAATGTACATGGTGATTTAACAAACTGAAACCAAAACATGTCAACTTGTTCCGTTGGATCAATCCTTGGCTCTCGGCCGATATCTTTTGTTCAGAGACAGACACTTAAGAGTCAATGGTCCAAAACCACTGTGATGATTTAATTTCTTCTCTGATGGGATATTCTGTACACTGACTGTCAAAACTCACACATGAAGAATCTAAAATAAATTCCTCTACTGCTGTTGGCTCCAAGGACAGGCTGCTGGCCAGGATGTCTATCATATACTTGTGTGCACAGGTGAGGAGCTTTCTTCGCTCTTCTCTTGCCTGCTTGTATTTGACCTGAGAAAGACAAGGTTTGTAAATAACAGTAATGGTACTTGGTCAAGTAACAAAATGTAAGTGCCCTTTTGAGTCCTGTAAGCCTACAAGCAAAGGTGTTAAATCAGTTTACCTGACATCCATGCTTGTTTGCCTTTGAATCATGTGCATCCATCATAGAGTTCAGGCTTCTTTGTTGTTTAAAAAAAAAACAAAAAAAAAAAACAAAAAAAAAACGCAGCTCTGGATATTCTCTCTTAATGAAATCAAAAAACATAATTAGTTTTTGATCATGCACTTTTCTCCCTATAGACCTGATACATTCAGGAGCTTGTATGATGAAGTGCCAAATAGGTGGTAGTGACAGTAAGCTGATAAAGGAGTGCACTTACTTTTTCAGGAAATTTTTTTTTTATCACTTCGAATTCATTATCATGATAGTTAAATTGAAGGTGTTGCAATATGTTAAAGTTATATACATATTTATAGGGCAGGATATGCACCCCAGCCCACAAATTTACACTACCATACTAACGACCATATTAACGTTAGACTAACGTTATCTATTTGACTTTTAAACGTTGACAACGGTTAAGCTTATGTACCAGTGTAAAGACATGCCAGTGTTGCAAACAGTTTCAACGCTAACTGAAAGTTGGCTAAATAAAAGTAAAAGTTGTTAAATTATTTCTGGCTACTATGTTAGCTTAGTGATTAATATCTAGCATTGACATTGTGATAGCTGAACAACCTGAACCGTTAACAAACTAGGGGAGTCAGAAAATATAGCTAATATTAGAGTAACATTTTTCTGGCCTTACCAAACCTTGGTCATCCGATAAAACTATGGCTACCAGGTGGCGACATTTTCTGTTTGTGCTGCCTCTGTTTTTCTCAAGACGTCTTGACCTCTGTTTTCTGACCGCTAGCAATTAAGTTTACGTTCAAATTCATCCGTTATCAGCGGTACAGCTGTTACAGTTGAGAAAGCACGCGCTTCAGCCGTTAGCACCAGAGACGCTACAGTTGAACACAGTTTAAATCGCAGTGTTACTAATTAACTCATAGTTTGCTTATGTCCTTTCCCTCACTTATGGGGTGAAAAATTTAAGTATGCTTGTCCAAGTATTTCTTTGTGTCGTAACTCTGTTAGATGTGTTCATTTTGTAGTCTTGAACCAGCTTACCGCCATGGTTACTTACAAATCAAACTACCTGAGGCATCCTCAGATATGTAGGAGTTGTAGTGATGACTGTGGAGGCCTTAGACCGTCTCTTGAGGCCATTTAACTTTCCATCTTTGCTATTTGGTACACTCTACCGGACTGTTCATATAACGACACAGTCGAAATGATTAAAAGAAAGAAAATAAATAAAAACCGACCCTGGATCAGAAACCAGAGACCACATATGTTTCGTGGTCTACTGCGATTGGTCCAGGAACACCATCTTGCTGGCCAATGGCAGGTAGACATCTGTTCGCTGGAGCGACTCTAAAATATTCCCCTCTCTTCCGTCTCCACTGGGTATTCACTAGTCGGCAAGGGCATTATCAGCGTTGTAAAGTAGGGCTGCTCTAGGGAAAATGCAAGTCTTAGGTGTAGTTGCGGTTATATTAGCAGTATACTGCGTGCATGCAAAGGTTTACTTTCGGGAGGAGTTTCTGGATGGTGGTAAGTTCGGCATGGATAAATGTCTAACTCTAGCTAGTTGTGCAGGAGTTTAATTCATTGCATGCTAGCTTGACTGTTTATCGTTATTCTGTCAGAATTATCGTTGAGTTTTTCTCGAAAACAAGTGTTCTCAATCGGTGATTAAATGAAAACGCCACCCTTCTCAGTTTCACAACTTTAACTGGGTTGTTAGCTGGCTAACTTTAGCAAGGCCCCAAAGCTAGCAAATGTAATGCTTATGCCACTCATGTTACTAATTGTGGGCCTAAGTTGCAGTCTAAACTAACTAACCAAACGAATTTAGCCATTTTAACAGTTATATTTCAAAACATAACGCCAATGAATGAACAGCTGGGTAGTTATTTGCGGGAAGTAACTCGATGTATTTGAAATAAAACTTTATCAGGTGTTAATCCTCAGCAAACTTAATGGTCTGGTTTTCTGTTCAGATGAATGGACAAGTCGCTGGGTGAACTCCAAACACAAGTCTGACTATGGAGAGTGGAAACTGACGGCTGGGAACTTCTACGGAGATGCTGAAAAGGACAAAGGTAAATTTTTTGAGTTCTTATTCCACAGAACAAGAATCACGTGGTTTGATTTAAAAATAAAACATTTTTAGTGTTGATCATGATCATTAAGCTACAAACTGTATGGCCTTCACAGAATAACTTCAGCATTAAATCAAATTACTTATGAACAGCTATAATATATTTAATGGTTTTAAATAGTTATGTCCTGTCAGTAAGTTAAAGTGCCTTAGTTTCACTGTTTTGCGGTACAGTTAGCTAAAGAGAGCCTATTATGTGTTTGTCTTACTAAGGATTTCTTTTGTACTTTCTATTTTAGGTCTCCAGACAAGCCAGGATGCTCGTTTCTATGCTGTCTCTTCCCGTTTTGACTCCTTCAGCAACGAGGGCAAGCCTTTGGTCATTCAGTTTACTGTCAAGCATGAGCAAAAGATTGACTGTGGTGGTGGCTATGTGAAGGTCTTCCCTGCTGGTTTGGATCAGACTGACATGCATGGAGAATCCTCATACTACATCATGTTTGGTAAGTGAGGATGTTCACAGTAATGGACAGTAACAACTGAATGGTTACAATAACACAACTTGGAACATGTAGTAATTAAATATATCTTACCCAGGTCCTGATATCTGTGGCTACAGCACAAAGAAAGTCCACGTCATCTTCAATTACAAAGGAAAGAATCACCTCATCAAGAAAGAGATTAAGTGCAAGGTAATTCTGAGTTCTTAAATAAAAACAGGTATTTATTATAAAATGCAAACATGCACTACTTCTGCTCCAGTGGTTTAATCCCAATTCCTCTTTTTCTTCTAGGATGATGAGCTGACCCACTTGTACACGCTGATTCTGAATCCAGATCAGACCTATGAAGTGAAGATTGACAATGAGAAGGTAGAATCTGGCAGTCTGGAGGATGACTGGGACTTCCTGCCTCCTAAGAAAATAAAGGACCCTGAAGCCAAGAAGCCAGAGGACTGGGATGATCGTGCGAAAATTGATGATGCTGATGACACCAAGCCAGAGGTAAAAAGCTTACTGGTATCATTAAGTAATGGCAGTAACCAATCTCCTCCATACCTTTTATCTGCTTTGCATTGACTGAAAGTGCTTTTACATCCATGGAAGGGATGACAGGAGGCGTAATGTTTATCTTTTACATTTACTTCTCACCCAGATTTACACAGCAGCCCAGGGCTTTAAAAATTTGAATTTCCTCTCACTTTTCTGTTAGTTCAACTTCCATTTTAAGATTATCTGTTTTTCTTTAGGACTGGGACAAACCTGAAAATATTCCAGACCCTGATGCTAAAAAGCCTGAAGACTGGGATGAGGATATGGATGGAGAGTGGGAGCCACCCATGATCCCCAACCCAGAGTACAAAGTAGGTTAAATCAGAATAGTTATGGCTATCTGCCTGAAAATGCTTTATGTTCACTCTGCCAATGCCTTTGCAGCTTGATAAAAAGCATCTCTATTACAGGGAGAATGGAAACCCAAACAAATCGACAACCCTAACTACAAAGGACCCTGGGTGCATCCCGAGATTGACAATCCTGAATATAGCCCTGATTCAAACATCTACAAGTTTGACAGCATTGGTGTTTTAGGTCTTGATCTTTGGCAGGTGAGAGAGAAAGAGATCATCTTTGAATTGAAATGTTATTGTCATAGCACTGTTTAACTACAGTGTAACATTTGTCATTGTTTATCTTAGGTGAAATCTGGTACCATCTTTGACAACTTCCTAATCTCAGATGACGTGAAGGAAGCAGAAGACATTGGAGAGGAGACATGGGGTGGGACAAAGGTAAGCTGGTGCTGGTATTCTCTTTAAGACATATTTTGTCATATGTACAAAAAAATTAACCATTGCCAGTGAGATACTAAATAGATTAAGAGACTTTGATTATTTTAATTTTCCTCACAGGAACCAGAGAGGAAAATGAAGCAGGAGCAAGATGACCTGAAACAAAAGGAAGAGGAGGAGAAAAACAAAGAACAAGATACTCAGGCTGAGGAGGATGAAGATGAAGATGTGGATGATGAGGAGGAGGAGGAAGAAGAAGAAGAAACAAAGGATGACATGGAGGAGGCACTTTCAGAAATGGATGATGAAGACGCAAAGCTTAAAGATGAGCTTTAAGGAGGGTTGTCCAGAGATTTTGTCTTTCCCTCCATTAGAAACTCTGTCCTGTAATTCCCAAGGGTATTGTGGCTGCTGTGCATCCTTTCCCTGAGATCTGGACACAACCCAACTTGGGGGGCAAATGTAGTGAAGTGGGGCAGGTCGTTTAGTTTCTCTATCATTTTGGTCTTGATGTTACCCTGTTACCCCTAAACAGCTGGATTGATTGTAAGATTTATGCAGACAAAGCCCATTCTTCATTTTGTAATAACAGAGAATAGAGAGGCACTGACACCCACTGTTCTCTTGATTTTTCTTGATCTACACATCGACAGATTCCCTTGCACATTTGCTCATCTGAGTATTTTGATAGTTGACCAGAACCTGTGATAAGTGTGATGAATAGGACAAATTGAGATCTGCAGAGAAGAAGGATTAGACATTCAAAATTAAACATAATTCATCTTAAAAAAAAAAAACATTTATTTCAGCCCGGTGAAACATAAAAGGCACGTAACTGAACATACAATGCATAAACCAAAAGACTTACAGCAACAGAAAACCACAAAATACAGAGAAATGAAAACTTCAATGTAATGTAACTTATAATGGTTATGTCTTTGGCACTGACTTTTTATTTTCCTTTCCACACTCTTTAAGGCATAATTGAATGAAATCTAAGTACACAGTGAAATTGTTTTTCTACATTGAAATGGTATGAATTCAACATGTCTTCATGGTAATGTGATGGGACCTGCATTATATCCTGAAAGTCTGGAGAAACAGATGGTGAACCCCTGGTGTGACTCATGACATCAGTAACGGTCACATTTATTTTTATTGGACAGAATGTTATTGATACCAAAGTTTTTATTAAAAGAGTTTAACCTTATTGCCTGCTCATATTTTTTTCACTTCATATGCACATTTTGGAAGTATGTAGTTTAAATGTAAATCAACTTAACACATCTTTTTTCATGTTTTGAAGATAGACAGAATAGTAAACAAAATCTGGAACCTGTGATATTACAATTTTTAAATATAGATTTGTTCCACTTAGGGGAAAGACAACTGGAAATAGTAAAGATGTCTCTGTGAAGCTTGTCTATCCTCTGGGGGAGGTTTCAAAAAATTTGTGGTGGGGAAAAAGTGAAATGTGATGATCAGCTCACAAGGACTTTCATAACTGACATAAATCAAGAGACTTTCATAAAGATAGCATTTCAAAGGTTTTTACTTGTTGATTTATAAATTGCTAAATTATACATTTTAAATAGTAACAGTTTTATTTCTGTAGAGGATATACTTAAAACCCTATCCACAGTAAAACAAAATCAATTAAGAAATTGTACCATTTTTTAAAAATCTGTTTTCTGCTCGTTCTCACCCATGGGGCCTTGAAACAAAATTGAGTTATGGGCCCCTGTAGACTTAATGGTTCCTGTGTATGTAGTGTGTTGCCTTTAATACATCACGTCCAGAGCACTCAGCAGACCAGACATGGCAGCTTCAGCAACACAATATCATTCAACAAAGAAAAGGAAAACAGAAATGTGCATTAAGATAAATTACCAAACACAAGAGTGAGTCTGGCTGTAAGGCAATCTGGGATAGGAGGAGTAAATGGGCATTATAACAAAGTTAGACAAAAAAAAAGACAACTTAGAAACAAAGAGGTACAACAATAGTCATATAAAAACATGCAAACTTTATAAGCCAGGGGCGTCTCTTAACGTCCATCCACTGATGCTCATTTTAAAAATTCATTAAAAATCTTCTTAGCTTTTTGGTGCCATTCAACTTGACTTCACCGGTATTTTCATGAAAGCACGGTTTGGAGGCAGTCCATTCAGATTTGTTGATGTGAAATTTACCAAATTCGATGGATACTTCTTTATTACTAATGCAGCATTTATGCTGGATACAGGAAGCTTTTTCCCGTTTAAACTGAAGTGTGTACTCTACCTTTAACACAGGTCAACACCTGTGCCTCGTCATACAGTGCGTTTTTTTTCCATCAGGGTTGTGCCCGTGACTCAGCCAGTCAGAATTAATACCAGGGCCATTTTAATAAGACTCACATCCACCTCCGTATTATAAGTCTGGAGCTGTTGTCCCAGACAGCGTCGCCGGTGTTGTGACTGAGACGGTTCTCCCACCGGAACCTCGGTCATCTCCGAGTTGTCCCCGCTCGTCCCCGCTCGGTTAAGGGGCGTACGCACGCTCCCGAGACACAAGGAAATATGGCGGCGCTCATGACTCTCAGTCAGGTAAGCACATCCAATATCTCAAGAAAAGTCTCTTAATTTTAATATCGATCATCATAAAGTGACAGTGACAGTGTTTGTATGCTCTCACCACATTGTTGCTTTATAAGCTGTGGTCAATATTGGCCTGTGGAACCGTATTAGCAGCCTTTCGTAGTCAACTAACTTAACATGGTTAGCTAGATTAAGCAAGGATTGCAAAGTTATTTTGCGTTTTAATGGTAGAGGGAAGCTACTATTGCAAGGAAAGTGGTAACGTCGATAACGAAGATGGTTTTTAAAGTATTTGGTAGTACTTGGTAGTTATAACTGAGCCAAAACAAATCTTTAGTTAGCTAACGTTAGCGATCAAAGCTGTGTTTATCGACTTTCACATTTTACAATCTCTTAACGTTACAGCTGATTTCTAACAACTACATTTTGTCTATGTGCTAGCCGACACACTGTCATTATAACTTAGCTGCTGTGCTTCTTTCCTGTCTGTTTCTCCAGTTGTCAAGTGGAAACCCAGCCTATGAAAACTATTACAGACAGGTAAGGTCGTGGTTAACGCTGAAGTGTTCATTCAAATTAATATTATCTGTCCTTTAAAATAAATTAACAAACACAGTTGTGTCTGATGCATCCACTTAGTGTTCTGTTATTGATTCTCTGTAGCTGGATCCAGGAAACACTGGCAAAATTTCTGCTGGAGATGCAGCTCAGTTCCTTAAGAAGTCAGGGCTGTCAGACAGTACATTGGGGAAGGTGGGTCTCAAACACACGAACATGTACACACAAAAATCATATGTTCAGTCAACAGCATCTAAATTATTTGTATTATTATTATTATTTTCTTAGATTTGGGATTTGGCAGATTCAGAAAGAAAAGGCTATCTGGATAAACGGGTAACACTGAATTTCTCTGTAAGTTTACTGTGACTGGGAATGCTGATGGGTGCATTAAACACCGGATTTGCTTGGCTTTCTTCCTCTTTTGTAGGGTTTCTTCATAACTTTGAGACTGGTGGCCTCAGCACAAGGTGGAAATGACATCAGCCTTAACAACCTCAACCAAAACTTAGCTGCACCCAAATTTGTAAGTGTTGAAATGGAGTGTTTCAGAAAGTGATATTGTGAGATAAATGTGCATCCCTAACTGTCTTTTCCTCAGCTTCATGCATTTGTTACTGTGTTTTTATGCCCTGCTTGTAAGTGTCTTATCCTCACTTTATTTTTTACAGAAAGACGCTAACAGCCCATTATTAGGTGCTTCAACGACAGCACCTGACTCACAGTGGGCAATAAGGGTGAGTTGATTGTATTTTCAACAACATTCTTGAGAATAAAAGAAAATCAAGCTTGTCATCTAAACTTAAGTTATTCTTTTTTTCCTCAGCCTGATGAAAAAGGGAAATTTGAGGGCATTTTTGAGAGTCTGTCTCCTGTAAAGGGTCTCCTCTCTGGGGATAAAGTCAGGCCAGTTTTGATAAACTCCAAACTACCTCTGGATGTGTTAGGAAAGGTGATATGATATGTTAGATTTATATTTACACACATAACGCAAAGTTAACAATTCAAATCAACTAAATCATGTTTATTTTTGTATTTACTTACTCTTTCTCTAGATTTGGGACTTAAGTGATGTAGATAAGGATGGACACTTGGACAAAGATGAATTCACGGTGGTAAGACGGCCTTTGGCTACTACTGTAAATACTGGGAAGAAAATACATCTTAGAGTTTTTACCAATACACATATATAAATGATCTGATTTCACTGTTTTCTAGGCCATGCATCTTGTGTATCGAGCCATGGAGAAGGAGCCCGTCCCAGCTACCTTACCAGCTTCTCTCATCCCCCCATCTAAAAGGAAGAAGTTTGCAGGTGCGCTGCCAGGTGCTGTGGCTGTGCTGCCTGCTCTGTCCGGGCTTACAGCAGGCCCAGCTCCTCTCAAAGAGACCTTGCGAAGCACTCCTCCTCTAGGCAACACTACTCCCCTCAGCACCAGTACTGTCAACCTCTCTCCAAAACACTCCTTCAAATCCAGCTCACCGGTATGTCACTTCACCTTCTCACCTGTTTTTCTTTTGAGGTGTTGATTAGTCTATGATGGATGAAGAATCATGGTTAAATTATGCTTAAAATTAATATCACAGTATTATTAATAATGAATTACTATTCGTCCAATTATAGAAACATGTATGAAATGTCACACATTAAATAATTAAACTAATGTTCAGAGCAATGATATACTGTATAACTGTAATCTAATTTTCTGCATTACAGCAATCAGCTCTTCATTAATGTAAAGCAAAAAAAGCTTGATTAGCTTTTAGCTGCTATTTGTTCAGAATAATTCACTTACACAACAGAAGTTTGTCAAATGACATTTTCAGATAAAATTCCACTGAAAATTCATAAATGCTAATATTGAGTTATTTCCCAGCCCTAATCTCTCCATTAAAAGATATACTTCAATGTCACTTATTTTACTAGCTGTGCCTATGGTACATGGTCTTAGGTACTTTCACACCATACCTGCCTTATTGGAATTTGTTTAAAAAAGAAAAAAAAAAGATTACATGTGTCATATGTGCTCTAACTGCAGTTTACTATAGTCCAGTTTCCCTAAAGCGTCACAAGAGCAGAGCCTGGTGTCTCAAGGAAACCAGAATTTCATGTATTTTCTCTTCTGTGTTGCTAATGCGAGGACTTGTTCTGTCACATTGTTCTAAGCATTGTTCACAGGCCAGTGTGTTTCTCTCTATGTTTATGTAGCTGCAGGGATCTTTCACCTGTGACTTTTGGAGAAACAGGTTTCCTTCAGATGCAAGATTCTCTGTTTACACTTGTACTATGATTACCTGACATAGTTTTCATGACACTTGCTGCAACGCCCTCTTTTTTCAATTAGTGTCCTTTCCCCCTTCTTTAAAAGCTATTTTAATTTCCCAAGGTAGATATTTTCTCTGTAATGTACCCAAAACAAATTATTTGTGACTGAAATAAAATTATAAATTTATGTGCTAAAATGTTCTTTCATATGTACTCACTGAAAATAGCTCATTTAATTACACTAATTAGATATTATTCTTAGATTTTATGTACTACCAATTTCAGTAGATTTGTGAATGTGTGACATAAATCAGTGACAAATCATCATGCTAACAGTTACTAGCAGTTTTACAGAGTGAATGTTAGAGTGAAATGTTTTCCTCACTTGACAACAAGTGAGACAACAAGTTTCCTGCTTTTAAACAGCACAATACTTTGATGCTACCTGTTATTTAAAAAATATCTAGTTTATCTAGAGTAATACTTAAGAAGATGTTGTCCTCCTCATCTGAGATCACTGAAATGTTGTGCTTTGTTAATTGTAGCCAGCAGTGAACTGGGTGGTACCGGTGGCGGACAGAGAGAGATATAATGACATTTTCAAGCAAACAGACACTGACAATGATGGGCTCGTCACTGGCTCTGAGGTGATAGAGATCTTCATGCAGTCCAGTCTCTCCCAGACAATGTTGGCACAGATATGGTGAGACCACAGTGCAGTTCACATTAGATTTATTTATAGATGTTTTCCTCATTACTTTAATGGAGAATATTACAGTGGGTAAGAGAGTTGAATTCACTGCAACTGAAGAAAACAGAAAACACAAGTAGAAAAACGCTGCAAGTCCAACATAAAAACAGAACTAAGGGTTCACACAATAAATCTTTCCGGGGGCACAATAAAAACGTATGAACAAGCAAACAGTAAGAACAAGTATCACACTAAATGTATAGACAAAATCTAGTGATCAGTGTGTTAAAACAAAAATAAACATTGTTGCCTGATTTTCAGTTATCATTGGTCAGTATATTTGTCTTTGTATTTAGTGCCCTCCAGAAATTTCTTTTATGTTGTGAGTACTTGCAGCGTTTCTGCATTTGCTTGTGTCTTCTTTGTTTGTTCCACTTTTTTATATACCATGCATGTGTGGTCAAATGGTTGAGTGTGCCTCGGTGTTGGTTAAGTGGTGGAGATATTGTCTTAATTTGCTTTGTTTTGTTTATTTGCATGCATGCAGAATCTTCTCAGCCACTATAGAAAGTGTGTTTGACAGCAAGAAAAAATAAGGGAAATAAGAGAAAAGGTCGAAACAGTTTACACTGAACAACAATATAATACCTTCTTAACAGCTATGAGGAAGGAATGCCATGTAGTTTTGAAACAGAACCAAATAATAATAATAAAATAAAAATAAATAAAAATGCAGGTGATGGAAAAAAAATGCAGCAAATATGCAGCTAGGTTTTAAATTTAGTTGAAAATAGTAGTAGTAGTAGTGGTTTAGAGAATTTAATGTCTGTTCCTTTTGGTTCTGTTTTGAGAGCGTGATAGCTAAAAAGGATTTTGCTTAGTGTAGCTTATCTAGAATATCTTACAGTGCTTTCATACCTGGGCACTTGAACAGGACTGAATTATCTATTCTTATGTATAGCAAGTCTGACCAGGCTTAATGCCATAGCACCATCTTTTGGACAGTTTAAATCATTACATTTTCTTCAGCACATGGGTGCAACATAAGATTAAATTAAGTGTGCCGTTCAGAACATGATTTTATGTGTGGTATTATTTTCTCACAAAGTAAGCAGTGTATCATTTTTTGAGTGAAGTTTACCCTTCTGTCTGCAGGGGATTAGCTGACACTAAACAGACGGGCAAGCTGACCTGGGAGCAGTTCTCCCTGGCCATGTATCTGATTCAGCAGAAGGTCACTAAAGGTATAGACCCTCCCTCCACTCTTACTCCAGACATGACTCCCCCCTCAGAAAGGACTGCAGCATCAGCGACGGGCCCTGTGAGTCCTGACTTTAGCTCACTACAACCACTGCTTAATCTTTCAGTCATCTTATTTGTTGAAATTCCTCCTTTTTTCCAAAGCCCAAATTTTCTATTTTATCTGTACCTCTAAAATCTATGTTCCCTAGCTACTATATGCATTCTAAATGGTGAGTTCTGCTGTCTGGCTTTTCTGCCTTGCCTTGCAAAACAGTTTGTTATGCTTTTTCTTTTTTGAGCTCTTTTCTATCCCATCTAACAGAGCTATTTGGGGCTTATGTCTTCTCTGAGACCTGAACCTGCTGCACTAGCTAATATGCGCAGAGTGAGTAGTTGGGCTTTGTGTCACAAGGTGGCGCTTTTGTTCTGTCATATTCTCTGCCTACGTCTGAAGCACTGGGTACAAACAGGGCCATGTTTCTGTTAGTATGCTTTAGATTCCCAGTTTATTTTCCTGGACATAAGGGAACAACAAATCTCTTAGATATTATTTGCTATTTTCAACATATTAATTATTTCTTGGGGGTTCCACAAATTTGTCTTTTATAAACCTTAGTTGTGTTAAGGCCTCACACTGCCACCTGCTGCAGTTTTGTCGACAATGGTCTTTCATAGCAACCAATGTATACTAATGGCCATCAACATAATTCAGTTATCCAGAGTATCCAGGGGTTAAGGTATTCTGTTTTGGCCAACCAATGATTTAAGAAGCGTATTACCTTTACGTAAAAAACAAAAAATGTAAGAGTAGAGTAAAATCATTTGAGCAAGAGTATTCAGAGAAATAGTGCACAAATACATAAGCTTTTGCAAATCTTACACAAGTACTGTCATCACAAACAAATAGTTTTTTTTATGCAGTTTCCTTTTTGAAACTGACCCTAATACTTTTAAACAGTTAAAGGGGGAAAAGTTTTAGGGTAGTGTTTGACCAGTGGTCTGAGCACTCGTTGATGTGGATCATTTTGGAATGCTCTGAAACATTGGTCTTCAAACATTGAGCACTGATATATGAGACGCATTTTATATTGTAATACCTCTCGCTGTAGTGTTAAATTCTTTTGTATTGTGTGCATTTCTCTTCATTCATGTATTGTCTCTCTTGCTCTCTAGCTGTGCGTGGTGTTTGTCTTTCCTTCCTGTGTCTTTTGTTTTGTTAGACGTATCAGTGGGAAGCTCCTCTCTCCCCCTGTGTACCTCTCGTGTCCCCTCTGCTCTCCCTCTCCCTCCATTTTGTCCCCCTTCCCTATTAAAACATTTTCCTTCATGTCTTTTTCACATCCATATTAGTCTTGTCATCTCTGTTCTCACCCTCCCTCACCCTTGCGTCCTCCATGGTACGTTCTTGCCCAGCTTTTCTTTTCTCTCACTCATCTATCTCAATGTCTCGCGCCTCAGGACAGCACCAGCTCTGCGGGGTCGGTAGATCTGACAGGCATCAAAGAGCTAGATGACCTCAGCGAGGAAATAACTCAGCTGCAGAGGTGAGCCCCTGTACCCTGAGTAACAGGAGGATAGCTTTGTTTCACTTCCTCTGAGAAAAAGGAGGGGAGGTTGCAGTGAGGTGATGTTGAGTCTTGTGATCAAAGCTGTTTTAAACCATTAGGTGTAGTTTTATTGACTAATGTTAACTTTTATTTAGCCACATGCGCTCCTCACCATGCAGCCTTGCTAATTCTTTATTAGGTTATTGTATGTTAGTTGAAAGTTTCATTTGGACTAAGCACGATACAATTTCCAGACTTGGAGTACTTGACAATATTTCAAATTATTTTAGAATGTATACACTGATATACAAAATTTTCTGATTTCTTTTTGTGCTTCATGTCTGCATATTGTCACAAAGGCCATGGAAAGAATATCAGATCAGATGGTTGCACCAGATACCCTCTCTTTTGTTCTTCATTTAATGTTTATTCTGTAATTCCATGCTCGAACTACAAAATAAGTTACATTTACCTCATCAGGGCAATGTGTATAGTGTCAAGGAAAAGTGATCATTAAGTGGAGTGTAACTTTTATGTGATTTCTGCCACCCATCACCTTGTTCTTCATGAGGAAAACAATTCAGTTTGGTCTTCAAGCACTTTATAAAAGAATAAATTAATAAACAAAGAAAATGCCATTTCACAACTTTTTAAGCCCTGTTTACTGCCACATTGGCTTTTTGGGGTGTAATTAACCAAGTTTGTGACTTACTTCCCTTGCTCTTCTTCCACACGCTTCACCTATAGAGAGAAATTCATACTGGAACAAGAGATCAGGGAAAAGGAGGATGCCATCAGGCAGCAGAACAGTGAAGTTCAGGTAAGGCTAAGCAGAAGTAATTTAAAAATTGTCATTTATGGCAAACAATACCAATGAATTTGTATTTCATGAGTAGTGGTCCATCTCAGTGATTGGAATACACAATTCATGGTGAATAATTAGGTGAATTAAAGATGATACTCTGTAGCTGTACCCTGCAAACACCTGTACATGTGTGTGTGTGTTGTGACGGACCTTCAGGACATGCAGAACGACTTGGACAGAGAGAGCAACAGTCTGCAGGACCTGGAGTCCCAAAAGCAGGATGCCCAGGAGCGTCTGGAGGAGATGGACCAGCAGCGCTCCAAGCTGGAAGGGATGGTCAACGATGTCAAACAAAAGTGCCAGGAAGAGTCCCAAATGGTTAGAGACTTGACTTGTTAGAACATTCATATAATAACAAGGAATTTGGTTGTATTTTATTTTGTGCTTTTGTTGACATGATGATTTACATGCAGTTCTTGTGATCTTATGGTGGTGTAATCTTTGTACTTAGCAGGTAATGTTTTGGCATTTTTGAGGTCAGATGATAGATACCAGATGTCAGTCAAACAGTGAGGTCAGTTGAGGTTAAGGTGTTTAAAGCTATAACTTCTAAGCGTGTTGCAATTTGGCAGTTACACAATTGATGGACCTACAAATATAAAACTCATCTCTTTCCTTCCACTCCAGATTTCATCCCTGCAGAGTCAGATCCGCTCTCAGGAGACCGACCTCCGGAGCCAGGAGGACGAACTGAGCCGCACTAAGGCAGACCTGAGCCGACTGCAGGAGGAGGAGGCCCAGCTGGAGCAGAGCCTGCTCTCTGGTCGCGTCCAGCTGGACAGCATCATTAAGTCCCTCAAAACCACCCAGGAAGAGATCAACCAGGTCAGTGCACATGGGCCGACAACAGGTTACATGAGGATGTTCTGCCACTTTTGGCCATTTACTCATTAACTTAGTACTGTGCAGCATAAAGATAAGGTTGTAAAGCTAGGTTTATTAGTTGAATACCCAGTTACAAGACTGACTTGAAGGTTGAAAGGGTTGTTTAACCGGACTGAAGTGAAACTGTTGTATCACAGCGGTTTTTTCCATCAACTTAACCACTAACCACCAGTTACATGAGCTGCTAAAGATCAGGTACATTTCTCTATCTGCTGAAGACTTTTGAGGAGCCTCTTTTCTGCCAGTAGAGGAGGTAAATCAGTGACAAATTGAAATTCTGCTAAGTTAATCACAATTCAGGTAATAGTGCGCGAATTATACTTTTGCTTTGAAAAGAGTTTTTTTTTTTATTTGAAAATGTGGCGTGGAATCAAAGTAGCCTACTCATTTCTGCCAGGTAGGAAATTCTCCAATGTTGAAAAGTTCTGAAATCTATTCAAAATATGCAGTGTAGGAAATCATATACTATACTTTATGCTATCAAATATAGGTTAAACCGTCTTTTGTGTGTGTTTAGGCCCGCAGTAAGCTGTCGCTGATCCAGGACAGCCAAAAGGAGGTGACCAAGACCATTGAGCAATATAACGGCGCTTTGAGTGACATCAACGGAGGAAACTTCAGCAACCTGCCGGACTTAAGTGAAGGGTTTGCTGAAAAGGAGAACGGAAGTTTCAGGAGTGCGGTGAGGAGATGATGAATACATCTTCTTTTCAAATGCTGAATTTATGCCTGGACCTCTGGAACTTCACCAGCCGTTCCACCGGAAAAACCTGCTTCTGTTCGGTTGTGGTTCCCATCACCTTAAAAGAAAAAAAGAGAATGAAGAAACTGGCTAGGATTTCAGTCTTAACCTTGGCTATTTTTATGACACTTCCTCCTAATTTACCTGTTCACTGCTATTCAGATGCCAGAGAGTGCAAAAACTAAAATTTTATTTTAAACCTTATTTGTTCCTTAGTTTTGTAGTCCCCAAAGTTTTTAGTTCCTGCAGTTCAAGGGTATTTTTGTGGAAAAGGGCTCATACCTTACAATTACAGATTAGACATGCCATGCTTATTCTCTTTGTTTTGAGTCTGTTTAGAAAGCGTGCATGCTCTTTGTTATTGTTGTCTCGCTGTGCTTTGCTGTAACATTGTTTCTTGAAATTTTGCTGTTTCATTGTCAAGACTTCACTAATATTTGATATGTTTATTAATTGTGTTGTCAATGTATCAATGTATTTTTACTAGGATAATTCTTTCAAGTCAAAGATAGCCATGTTCAATAACAGTGGTGCTAAGGAGCCCCCAGCAGACCCCTTCCAGATAGAAGACCCCTTCAAGTCTGACACCTTCAAAGGTTTGAACACCTTCTTGTATCTTTTTATTATTTGCTCCTATTGTCTGTAATGATCAAGATTACTCCCTGTTCCACCAGTTGATGCTATCTGGTAATTACTTGCACTAATTTCCTGTCCCTATGAATTTTTCCACTTAATACCTAAAACCTAAGAGTTTTTTCAATGAAATGGAAGACTGTTGTTTGTTCCAGTCTGTTGAAGTTCATACTGTGAAAAAAGAAAAGAAATGACAATAATGGGAATGATTTCTTGTCAGAGCCTGAAGATGACTGTGTTGCCCTTTTTTTAGATCCATTTGGAGGAGACCCTTTCAAAGAAAGCGACCCCTTCAAAGGCACCTCATCTGAAGATTTTTTTAAGAGAACAGACAAGACAGACCTGTTTGCATCCTCAGATCCCTTTGGTAGAAAACCCACACCACCAGCCAAGGTATCAAACACCTCCTCTTTTTTGCAGGAAAAGTCAAAAGTTTAAGTCTGTGCTTGATGACGTGCTGTAGTTGTCAGTGCTGATACTGTAGAAAACTAGCTCTGACGTGTCTTCGCCATTGTAGATACCTTGAAAAGTAAACCAGTACTACTAAGAGATTTCTTGCGGTCATTCAGCTCAGTTACTGTTGTTGTGCTGTGCTTCTTTGTTTTTCTCAGCCAAGTGTCTTCATCAGTGGTGACCCTTTCACATCAAACAGCACAAAACCAAAGGATTCAGGTACATTTCTGCTCACAAAAAGCATTGGATGTCAGTTTCTCCGTTGTAAATGTAAAGCTTGATCGAAGGTTATATTTATGTGTGTAAAAACGTTTGTTTCTGGAATTGTTACTATTAAACCCTTTTGGGAAAAGTCAAAAATACTACATTTTCCTGTGAAACCTAAGTTAGGCTATTTAGTGGTCTGTAAGTCTATTTGTAGCACATACTTTTTTCCGCACAAAACCAAAACAGGTTGTCAAAAATTTGTTGTTTTTTTTCATTTATCTTCTTTGCTGTAATCTTGAATATTTAAGTTGTATAATTTTCTCTATCTCATTACTATTACCGTAGTTAGGAAGGTACTCTATATGATGGTGCTACAGTGTCACTTTGTCAAATAAAAGCACAGATGCATAGTCATCCCTGTACTAAATATGTGCAGATTTTCCATGCACATTTCCCAGAATATGACTCTATTAACCAACATCTGAACGTGAGACAACGTCCTAGTCGTGGAACCCATCTCAAAGAGTCATTCTTTGCCATTCTGGGTGACGTGTTAGATTTAGATTATATTTTGGGGGGCATGAGGAGCAAACAATTTTTACTCACAGTGGCTTCAATTTTTCCTGTGGTTTAGGGCTATTTTTAGTCGAGTACCTACGCATTTAACCACTGGCCAACTAAAAATACTCCCCCTACCCTGGAAAAACAGGAGGCTTACAGGAGCCAAGCATAACAGAAACTCTGTGACTGCTGGTTTTGCTCTACTAGAATACACTGCCACTCCTTTAACCAGTTCACTCCTGCCTCTGTCCTGTCTTTATATCTGTTGCTATTGAACTGCTCTGCCTCATTCGGTACAGAAGTTGTTTTAAGTTAGTGGCCAGTCCTGGCCAGTGCTCTGCCATGCTACACACCTTCAGAAGAACACAGAGTCAACTGTAGGCCTGAGCTGAGTTACTGTGCGTAAAAGAAAACACTGCGTACTTCACATGAATGGGGTCTCTTGTGGTCGCACATTCACAACAAACATATTCTGTTACAATGTTTTGTTTTTTCACTGTAACCATCTGCAGTTTGCTGTTTTTTTTCATTAAGCGGCATACCACTGAGCTTCAAAACAGCCAGGGCACAGTTCTGGTTAACAGTACGCCAACTGACGCCTTTAATTAGCTGATCACATGCATACGTCAGGTTAAACAAAACCTCTGCTTTCCAGGTTTTTGCAAAATGTCATGGAAAATTAAACGGTCATGCCACATTCCCTCTTCTGGAAAACACACGCAGGCCTTTTCAGAATAAGCAAGATGTAGAGATGATTTTGAATGTGTGGTTTGGGGCTGAACTTCATTATAGTTTCTGGCTCTTTCCATAAATGTATTCAAATGTTCCAAATGCGCTTCAATGTACTCTTGTCACAGATGTGTTTGGGACAGTGGACCCCTTTGGAAGCAACTCTTTTGGAAGCAAAGGGGGTGGATTTGCTGACTTTAGTCAGATGTCAAAGGTAAGCTCCTGGGACTCTTGGAGTTATGAACCAGTTGCACCATAAAGCATTATTTTCCACTTAAGCTGTAGAAAGCTGTGTTGTTAATTTTACTCTCATCATGACTGATTTCTTATTTCTCTGCCAGTTTATCACATTTATGAAAACAGTCTCTCTGGTATGAAGCCAGGGGCTTTAGATTTTGGCTGACATTTCTGTCGGAGTCATCATTTTGTGTGATAGTTGAGGGATTTTTTTTTGTCTTTTCCCTGGTGTGTGAACAGAAGTCGGACAACCCTGTGCTCCCATCAAAGAAAAATGTTCCTAACCGGCCTGCACCTCCCTATGGTAAGCCCCGATGTTGTGTGTGTGTGTGTGTGTGTGTGTGTGTGCTTGAACATGACTGTGCATGCTGCTTAGATTGACATTGATAGTTTAGTGATGATCATAATCAGCACGTAATGTCGGTTTAATCCAGTTTAAATGAATAGCATTTATCATTTCTGATATCCGGGTTGTCAGTTTTATTTCCCTTTTATGCTTCTAAGTGTTGCAGCGTGTTACAAAAATGTAATGGCAGCAACATTTTTGGGCACTCATTGTGACTGACTGTTGTCCTACTTAACAGGGATTTTTATGTCCTGATGGTATGCGGAAAAAGCAACTTCCCTATTGAGCAGTGAGGGTGCAGAGAAAGTAATTTCTTCTTTTGAAGTTGGAACAGGAAAGCTGGTGGAAGAGATATGGTAGTGGCACGAGTTTCCAAAGAGATGTGATGCTGTTGGTGTTATAAAGACATTGCTTTATTTTTTTCTCCCACAGTTGAAATAGCTCAGTGCTGTTTTAAGTTAAACTGGCCATCAGTGTGATAAGATTAAGAAAAAACTCTTTTCAGCTATTTGGATGCATTTAGCCTCATGTTTATCTGTGTGTACGTGAAGTCACAGTCACACACTACTCACAGGACATGCACATTGCATGGACTTCCGCTGTTACTTTGCACTTATTCTTTTAGTAGATGCCACAGTGTGAGAAAGTCTGTGTTCCCCTTTGCTTTACCACTCAGAGGGGCAGAGATGAGTATCCACTGTTAGACAGCAAGCTAGCTCCAGAAATGTGCCTCATACGTGATGGGGAAGTGAGAAGCCCACTCTCAAAGTCATGGGCTCTTCTGAATGTCTGCATCACAGGGTCAATTGCACAACTAGTTTTGTTCGAGTAAGAGGGTGTAATTAAACTGTTTGCCTACAAATGTGTCACAGCAAATTTTCAGGCATTCGTGAACTAGTAAACAAGTAAATTGGTATTTTGATAGAGCAATAATTAGAAAAAGTTGATCTGAATCGAATTGCTACTGGTTGTCTTGAATAGATAATGGAGCTCTTTGTTTGTGGGAAATGTCTTCAAAGCTTACTGTAGACAAGGGTGGGTCAGCTTTTTGCAACTCTGTTTTCCAAAAAAGCAACACTGTGCTTGTTAAGCTTCAATGCATCAGTGAGCTTTACTCAAAAAATGTGGTTAACACCTTTTTCAAACCAATATCACCCCTGGGTGACTACTCTGAGCTTAAAGCTATTGGCTTCCTGTAAAAATTTAGCAACACAATTACACAAGCCTCTAATGTGTGAGGTTATTTTCCCAAGGGGCTAACAGTTGTTAGCCTCTATAGTCAGGCCACCAAAACTGTTTTTGTTACATGGCTTTGGTCTTTATTTAAATGTCCTCCTTCTCCAGTAGGTATGCTCAGTTTGGTTACTGCAGAGCCGTACCTGAGTGCTTGCTCCACAGCAGACAGTAAAGACTCTCTTGTTTCGACAGACTCGAGTAAAACATCCAAAGACTATCCTGTGGGTTTTGCAGATTTTGTCTCTGTAAGTGTAGTCTACTTACAGTTTTCTGTTGGACCAAGTATCTTTGTCTGCATGAGCTGCTGATCTCTTGAGCTCACTCTCCAGATTGTAGAGCTAAAGGCTCACAGGTGTCAGTCCTGTCACTGGGCCTCATTCTGTTAACTTTCCCTCACAAGGTGACTTTAGACAGCAATCGCAGGACTACAGCTTTTACTGGCTGTTGACTAACAACTGACAGAACATCTGAGAGCTTTTTAAGGACTTTGTAAGAAAGGAAAATACACGTTTGCATGACTGACTTGGACAGTTCGAGCGTTTGTGTCTTATCTAGTCGACTGTTAACCCTCATCCATCTGGTAAAGGGGCTTGCATGCTTGTTGTCGTCTCTGTCTTCAGCTTTTGAAAGGAAGCCAGGATTTATACACTTTTAATCAACGGGTTACTGAACTTGCCTGGTCAGGTAGCACTCACGGAGCATTTTTTCAAGTGCTGAACTACGAGCTAAAGGCTTATTTTCTGTCAAAGCATGATATGCCTCCGAGCAGAGCACTACAGAGTAAATCTGCCTCTTTGTCCTCCACCTTCCGCTTCTTTGCCATCGTGTATAGGCTAACGGCTGAGTGTGCTCTCAAGTGGAGAGATGATGCATGGCAGCTTTTTGTGTCTGGTTTGTATCATTTGACATGACATGAATTTATTTTAGCCTTCATGCCAGCATGACAGTTTGTGAAAGGGATTTGTTTTTTTTTTTTATATATATATCGAGCTCTGTATTGTAATCTTTGTTTTTCTGCCAGGATCTGAACGTGTCAAGGTAAGACTGTACAAGGGTTGTGGTGGTCAATCCTTTGCATGTGAAAAACCTGTCCGCACGGCATAATCTGAGAAGGGTGATTCATGTGCACGAATATTTTCAATACATATCCTCAGTCACATTGATCCAAGTGCTGAATATTTGCGGGAAATGTGTGATCAGCAATTTATGGCACCAGTGTAGCACCGTGTTTTGTGTAGGAATTTTTTAAGTTTTTAGTGCTGCTTTCTTGGCTTTTTTGTGACATCCAAGTGAAATCTAAATGTCTGTATTTTTGCATTTTTTTTTCGCAGTTTACTGTTATTACTGTATATCAAATCATTTCAGTTACGTGTGGACGTAGTTTTTGACATAGTCTTTAATTAGAAACACTTGATTTTAAATTTGCATCCGCCATTCATTTTACATCCGCTTTTGTCCAGTGATTTGTTTGCTTTTCTGTTGACATTTCAGCCTGCATTCCTGCGTTTTTGCCCACATCTCATGTTTGTTTCGCTGTTCTAGTTTGGAAGTGAGAGCCAGCAGCTGGAATGGGCCAAGCGAGAGAGTGAGCGTGAGGAGCAGGAGAGGCTGAGGAGGCTGCGGCTCCAGGAGCAGCAGGACCTGGAGCTCGCCATCGCTCTCAGCAGGGCTGACATGCCCAGCGCCTGACCAGGCATGTCCCACCACAGCTTTTCAGTCCTCTTCTTTTAGCCTTATAGTCCTCTGTCCACAGGCTCATGACAACGGCACAGACACTGGCCCGACATGACTAGCAGCCCCTGTTACCAATTTGTGTAAGAGACCAGAGTTTCTCCCGCCATGACTGGACTTATGTCAAATGACTCCACATTTAGCAACCAGTTAAGGTTCATTGCTCCCAAACTACATGGCAACTATAATCAGGGACAATACGGAGCCACTTGATTTAAGCTTGGCTTCATCCTGAAAGAACATAGCGATTTAACGCAACCCAAACCAGCAGGGTATTTGACTACAACCTATATCTAGCTCCATATCTTGTTATGGTTAATCACCCTGCCTTAACCAAAAGCCTGTTTGTTGCAACAAAAAAATAGTAAAAACATTTTGCTGTTTTATTTGTATACAAAAGCAATTAATCTGTGGTGTATGAAGTACGTCTAAAATGCACTGTATAAACTGTTTTATATAACCTTTAATTGCTCAGAAAAATTCAAACCATACACACTAATTACCCTGTTAGCCTGTGTTTTTTTTTTTTTTTTTTTAAGAAACTTTCATGTACATAAATATTATTAGATGACTGTTTTTATGTACAAGCCTTGGAACAGCAGAGTCTATCTTAAAAACAAACCTGTCTTAGTTATCGCCATGAAAATGGCTTGAATTAGATTTTTATTTCAAATGTTACAAGTGTTTCTTGCCATTTATGATTGCTTATCTACTATTTATGGAGTATATTAGAGTGTATTGAAGAAATGTTTGAATATAATCAAACCCTCAACAGGACTGGGAATCCCTGATGAGCTTTTTAGTCCTAACAAAGCTTTGGTTAAATATGAATGAACTCATTGGTCGCCTCTTGTATTTACAGTAATTAAGATGCTAGCGATAATCATTGATGTCTTCTTTTCTTATGAACAAAGTTCAGTCTACCTGGAGCGCTGTTGCATCATCCCTCTGATGTCGGCAGCTTGTGTGTCAGATGGTTTATCATTGGTTGCCTTGTTGTAACGCCCAAACAAATTGCACTCCCATACAACTAAAGCCTCTATAAAATGGAAGAAACTGTAAACCTACATTGTTTATACTGGTGCTGTTACACTTCTACTGCTACTTTTTCACATTACCACTGATGCACAGTGAGATCTGCTTCCAGCTTTTTTCCTCAAATCAACCATTGGATTTTTTTTCTATATTTGTGTTTTTCAGTTCATTAATGTCTCATGATCCGGTTGGAGGACATTTGTTTAAATGCCTTAAAACATTGCTTCCTTGTAATTATATAACACTAATCAGGTTTATTCGGCACATAATGTATGCACTGTATATTCCAGAACTTACTGGACATGTGCAGAGTGACAATGCCTTATTTAACAACATATCAACATTGTAATGTAATATTGCACAGTATGTATGTGATTATAAAAAAAAATCAAGTTTCTCAAAAAGTTACCAACTTTTTATTGAATAAAAGTGATTTTTAACATTCCTGGAACATGGTAAGTCCTGTATTTCAAATTATATTTAAAACTGTAACAGTAACAACAGCAACGGAAAGAAGGGAGTCAAGCACACATCACACGAAGTCATGAATAATTTGTTTGATTGCAAAATAAATATATCAGCGATAAATATAGAATTAACTTGTAAGTGAGTGACCTCCAGGAACAGCAGTGTAATGAAGGAACAGCTTCGGTTAACTCTATTTTTAGGTGTTAGTCTGCTTCTTCGTAAAAAATTTAAGATGGATTGTTTATATCTGAGTTCTGCATTGATATTGGAACAAAAAAAAAAGTGAAATGAGAGTGATACATTTGCATCCACCACTGTAGATATTTTTGACCTAGTGTGTGCTTCCTCTTTTTTTTTAAAAAAAAAAAGAAAGAAATATGATAACCTAAATTCTAGCAGAGTTCTGATCAAGTCACATTCTATTGTTACAGACGAATTGCAAAATAAATGTGGACTAGAGTGACACCACCTCTGATAAACGGTGTGGTTTTATTGAGTTATCTTCAAAGTTTTTACATTATTCGAATACAAAAGGGGAGTTTTGTTTTTTTTTGTCAGTCACCAACCACATGTTTTAAGAGAAATGTTTCATATTTATCTGCTTTTGAAAAATGGCATCTGGTTTTGATACATCTGCTCAATTCTCCCTTTGATGCAGATGAAACAAATACTGACACCATGCAGACATAATACGCGCAGACTCAGATACTTTGAAACTGTAGTGCAGAGTGACTATGTGTAATTGTAGTATTAAGGCCCTTTGATGTCCTACTATAATTTCTACCCATCAGAAAGGGAGTCTAAGGGCTCCCTGATGAGGGTTTTCTGTGCCCCTCTGTCCAGACGGCTCCTGGCTCACTCTGTAATTATGGAAATGGAGTGTTTGTATTTATAGGCTAAGCCCACAAGTGGCTGCCCTTCTCTGTCTCGCAGCTGCATAACATCACAGTGAAAATCAAGTGCCAATGTTTTAAAATTAAAGTGGGTATACAGTGGCACCATGTATAACCTATTTAGAGTAACAAATCTGACGGTGTGCAGGTCTGCTGCACCTACTTTGTGTGGTTGTAAGCACAGTATGAACTGTTGTTGAGTGGGAGGATGTGGTTCATTAAACCAACTGTGTTGACAAGATGTATCAAGAAGGACTACACCATGCATGAAAAGTTAAAGAGTTCCCAAGTCAAACGTTCAGTTTCATTGATTTTAATATTTACAATAAATACATATTTTACAGTATAAAATCCATTTACATATTCATATAAATTTAGGTAAAAAATAATGCACAGGACATCAAGCCCTGATAGTGTACAGAGGGGCTGGATCCAAGAGTTTCACACCAGAGGAGACAACAATAACTCCAAACAGGAAAAAGCAATAAAATAAAACAGGCCATTCAGACACTGAGGCAGTTTAAATAAAACATTGTCTTCGAGCATGGTAGGCAACTGTATGTGCCTTTCACTCCTGTCATCAAGAACATGTACTATTTTGTCTGATTGCCACTAAGACTTTTACAGTAGCACAGTCACAGAAAGGCACTTGTTTCAAACACGGCATTCCAGTTCTGTCAGAGAAGAGTAGTATATACAGGGCCAGCCCCTTCTTGGTCTGCCTGCTCTAAAGCAAACAAAGCTTTTCTAAAGCTTTTATTGAACCAAAGTAGTACCAGCTACGTTATTAAAAAATAATAACACTAAAACTTTTTTAAATTCAATATTATATATAAAAAAGACTTTGGTCATGTGAAGAACAGTTTAAATAAAAATCCATCACAATAAAAAATAACACAACCCCCACCCAATGAACCCCAGGTCCTTTATGTGGGCTCCTTCACATGTGTCTCTTCATGTGAAGTGCGAGGTGATCAGACCTGGAAAAGGCACGTTCACACAGATGGCACTGGAAGGGCCTGTGTCCGGTGTGTTTGCGGAAATGACGGGTCAGCTCATCGGAGCGGGCGAATTTCCATCCACAGCCTTCCCAGCTGCAGTGGTATGGCTTCTCACCTGCGAGGACAGAAAAAATGGGAAACAATTAGCCTGCGCTGAAAGGGGAAACGTGGTTCTGAGCATTGTACTGGCCGCACAGAAATGGTCTTATTTATGATGACGGATATGAGCCCAGACTTACCAGTGTGAGTTCGGAGATGTGCCTTCAGGTGTGAGCTCTTGGTGTAAGTTTTGCCGCAGCCGGCGAAGGTGCAAGTGTGCGTCGCCGTGCGCTTTCGCGGCCATGTGCGCCGTCCTCTCTTGGGTTTGGACTCCAGCAACTCGAGGGGGGATGAAGGCGGTGTGAGCATCACCCTCTGCGCTCCTGGCTGCAGGCTGAGACCTTCATCGTACATGCCAAAGGCAGTATGCGGAGCGTGGTAGGGCATCTGCAGCTGTGGAGCCTGAGGGTGGTGCGGGAAAGCCGCCGGCGTGTGATACTTCTGTGGGAAGTTCATGGGCTGGCACAGCTGTGCCTGGCAGTCCGAAGCTCCCTGGTCATCGGGGCTGAGAGGTGGTGTCATGTTGCCGACTGCCCGCGGGGAGATGGCCACCCGGGGCTGCTCGAAGGACATCATGCACGAAACGTTCCCTTCTTGCTTGATTTTGCTGCAGCTCTGAGGCACCATGCCCAAAACGGGGCCGTAACCGTCCATGGATGGCTCCACTTTGATGTTGTCCGGGCGGGGGAAAGGAGCAGTGTTGACATAAAATCTCCCCTGAACGCTGGGATTGCGCGTAATGCCATAGCTGTTGGTTCCTTCGGAGCGGAGAAGCTCTGTCATGAGGCTGGCGCCGTACGGGGGTGGCGGGGAGCGGTGGTCGTCTGCTGTGTAGGATGGCACCGAGTTTCCAGTTGTGTACATGGTGGGGTCAACTGTGCCCACATATTCCGCCACGTTGTCTGTGCCAGTTGTGTTGGCGAGAATAAAATCCAGATCCAAATAATTACCCAGATCCTCGTCGTCCTTTTTGCTGTGATTGTCCAGGCTGTGTACCGTTTCAAACATCGAGCAACTGGTGGAGGCTAGTTTGTCCATGTCTCCTTTCCATCTCTGAAAGAACAAATATATATTAGTCAATTAGAAAAGATACTTAATAGCATTGATGTAAAATAAACTACTGTGTGTGACATTGTGGATGATTTCCAGCAGAACAAGTCTTTCTAAAACCGATTTCTTAAAACTAAAATCCTGGAAATTGTTCCGTTTTTCCAGTTTTCTGAAAGCAGACAAATTGGTTCGAACAGCTTTCCAGGACACTGATACTGTCGTCCTAATCAAAACAGGTGAAACAAAGTGACACATCTAATTCAACTCGCACACACATTTCCACAGACTTAATGCAAAGATTATTAACTCACGTTTTCCCAGGTTTTTTCTCTTTGGTTTGAGAATGTCGAAAATGACGGCAGCATCACTCCGGATAAGGCCATCGTTTGGTGAAATAATAACTATTTCTTGTCAAAGTCGAGTTGTGCGCCTATTTCTCTGTCGCCTCTCCACAGCTGCGCTCCAAAGACATGAACAAGTTTAAAAATGGTAGGAGGTCCCCCAACCTTATAACCGTTTAGCTCGGGTACGCTTGGCCAATTGTGAGAGCTCAGGAAACAACGTAAAGTTTGGTAAATTTAGCCCTTTATAAAGCGGCTCCTGCAGGCAGCGGGGCTCAGTGCGCTGTGTGACAGGCAGAGCAGCGCAGAGGAGCCTATAAAGTGCAGGCCCTTCCCCACAGGCTGACGCAAACCCACAGACCAACCCACCTGAGCCTGGAGTTCAAAAAAAGTTTCAGGCAAATTACAAACACACGGGGCAATATAGCAACCATAGATACTTACGTAATGTGCTGAATAGAACAAGTCTAATGACAGAAAGTGCTGGGGGCCAAGCCGCACCAACAACTTAATATAAAGGCTGTCAGTACTTCAGTTAATCATCGCAGCACAAAGTTGATGTGGCTTTTTTGATGAGCAGTAATAAAAATATAATTACATTCAGAGTAGTGGGTTAAAACTCTGGAAAGAAAAGGACACAGAAACGAGAAATATTCTTTAATAAAACGCAGGCAATTCTGTAAAGAGGTTATGCTACTTATGGCACATACATCTATAGCATCTGCCACAAAAATGTCCCAAAACATCAGATTTATGTTTTGGATCTGACAAGATGTTTTTTTTTTTTCTCAATCCTTCAATGTGATTACATGGGTTAGTTTCAGGCCCCCAAACGAATTATGTGTTCTCTGTTTTCTCTCCATTAGAATGACAAAACTCCAAAATTAATTCTGTGCTCCCCTCAATCTTTCAAACTGGTGTCTATAAATACATGTGTACATTAAAACAGTATGACTGTTCATAAACATGTAACGCAGGTCTACTGTATATGAAGATATTCCGTGCTGTGTGTGTGTGTGTGTGTGTGTGTGTGTGTGTGTGTGTGTGTGTGTGTGTGTGGCTGCCTCCACCTGCTTGGCGCGTCTCGTTCTCGGCTCATTATCATTAATGGAAGATGGTTTTGTTCTTTCACAGCAGGCTTGTCCAAACAGGCGCCAGGGTCGTCTGAAACGGTTTCCACGGCTTTTTAACGCTCTGTCCAATCGTGATGTAAACATGATTTAAGGTAACGTCCCATTCAGGTGTAAATGACGGACGAGGGGGCTGCGGTGTCGATTGGGGTCAACATTTGCATCACAACTCCTGCCTGCTCGTTGCTGTTTCTGCGGAGGGATCTGGTTTCTGACATGAGGACAGGTCAGATTGTTTTCTCAGCGGGAATTCTCTAGAGGTCATTAGACCTTAAATAAGTGTTTCATATTGTTTCTTAATGTGAAATCACTCACCGGGACTTGATTTTTGATATCTAGATTTTAAGATGATCCTCGCATATAAAACAATAAAACAGATAATTTATTCCCTCTGGGTAAGTTTACTTAAGTTAGTAAGTAATATCAGCAAACCACGCTTGAAGTATCAAAACCAAAAGTACTCACTATAGGGACACAAAAGCCCTGTCAGTATTACATCATCATATTTTATAATACTGGACTGTTACTTCTGATGCTTTCACCTCTACTACGTGTTATACTGCTGGGTACTTGAATATATTATAATTGGTAATACAGGTAAAGTAATAAGTAACTTTATCTGTCACATAGATGTAGTGTGTAAAAAGCACAACAGATAAGGATCAGTGTTTCCTTGTTTTGGGACCATGTTGGAAACAATGTCATATTTTGGATTTTATGTCTGCAATCACTTAATTCACTTTGAAGTGTACTAGTAGTAGAAAGTAGTATTAAAGTGTTAAAGTGTAAGTACCTCAGAATTGCACTTAAGCACGGTATGAGAGTAAATGGAATTTCTTTCCACCACTGAAAAAGTACCTGCTGTGCATTCATATGATCATTATTCAATCCGAAATACCACACCCCTTCTGCATTAGGTATAGTAAAAAAATAAGTAAATAAAAATACTGAATGTGATCATCTGAGCAAACATAGGACAACTGAGCTCACCTCCACATGACAGAATGACAGATGCATCACCTCTTATCAAGCTGTCATGTCCACCATCACCAGTAAACCCTGTCAGTAAAGCTGTGAGGTTTCCACATCCTGATCCCTGATCTGTACAGCGTGTTCAGTGGAAAGTGCGTCACACGGCAGGAGTCCAGTAAGGCTAGAGAGGAAGTGTGTTTTTAATGGCAGCGGAGCAGCAGGCCTGATGTCTGAACCCCTGACCGCTGATTCTGACCCCTGCCCGTTGCAGCGGTCCTCCTCTGCTGTGCTACCAGTGAGAGTGAGTGCTCTCTCACTTCCCCTGTTACTCAGCTACCTTTAACGCTTTGTAATGCTCCAGAGTTTTTAAGGAACTTAATCCACCAGCTGACCTCTTAGTTGCTACAGTCATATCTCATAATGTACGTGCAAAAACAGTTCTTCATTTCAGCAGCCTTTGGGAACATTTCTCCTTGGAGACTATGTTGAATGTTCTTGCCTCTTAAATATTAGTTGCTATAAACACCTGGTTATGCTTGAATATGTAAAATCTAGCTGTCTCTACAGAATATTGATAAGAATATTTATATAACCTCACTGATTTAAGCTTCACTTTAAACTTTTGTCCAAATCTTTCTTTGGGGTTTAGTGTCTTGCTTCAAGGGACTTTTTAGGAACTGTAGTTGTTCGGTTTCGTGAGTTAAACTGAGGAGCTCAATGCCACTCTCACTCTCATATCTCATGTTCAGCATGAGCTACAGCCAGAAGACAGTTAGCTTAGCTTAGCATAAAGACTGGAAACAGAAACAGGTAGCTTGGCTCTGTTCAAATGTGACAACATCAGATGCACTCCCTTATGAATAACTACTAATAATTTCTCATTTGCTTAATCTGACCATGAATTGAAATATAAAAATGACAGTTTGTGGCAGTATCTACTGTACCTGAAAAAGCATCTCACAGCTGCTTTATCCATTATTTGCACAGGCTCAGTTAAATGACATGATGCAACCAGACCTGATTAACAGGAGATTTGCAGCAGAACTGTATAAAGACTTTACAAGATAATTGTGCACCTGACAGATATCAGCCAGAAAGGACTGAAACATTTTCACCTCTGCAGCCTGAAATCATGTGAAACTTCTCACAGAGTGCACTGTTCTGTGAAGTGCTGCAAAAGGATGAGAAAGGCAAAAAAGAAAGCTGTAGCTGGCAGGTCTGCTTTTTCCTTGGAGGGAACACTCACTAATTCGCATGACGTTTAAGAGACAGGTTTGTATTTCATTCTGAGCTGTCACTTCCTGTGGAGAAGTGTACGTACCCGGCGAGAGAATTTCATTTGGGAAAATTGGGGGAATGTTCAGGGCCTCACGTACGATGGGTGTAACACTCTCTTGACTGTAGCAGCCCACATGAAAACATTTCTCAGTGGAGGTGTTAGTTAAAGAGATCTGCAAGAAGTACCATCAAGAAGTGGCACTTAGTTGATCCCTGCAGGGCAATTCTCCTTTTGTCCCCCTCCACTTAGCGATCAAAGGTCAAAAATAGGACAAACACCTCGGACCTGGTAGGGATTTGGTGTCCTCCTCAGATTCTTGACCCTGTGTCCTTGCAAGACAAAGTACGGTCTCCCAACCTGCAGCTCCTTGTGAGCTGCACATTCAATTTTTTCTGCAGAAGAGGAACCACTGAGAGCATCAATCAAGTTTTGAATTTAGATGAGCAAGCTTTCCACAGAAGCTTCTGAAAATCTCTTTCCCTGAACTGAGATTTACACAATAGCTTTTCCATTGGGTAACATTTGTGTCATTTCACAATTGTAAAGCTAATACCGTTGGTTCTGTCGTCTTAAGTTACTAAGTTATCAAGTTTGTTAAATTGTTAATAAGTCATGAAGCTGACATGTTCTTGCACTAGAGACAACAAGACCAATTTAAAAAAAAAAAAACATCACGTTTTCTTAATGCACCTGCTTTTACAAAAACTTTCCCATGAATAATCTTCAGAATTTCACGCATTCACCTCTCTTTTCAATTCGAAATCATGTTCTGACTTTTTTTTTTTGTCATTTGCATTTTTTGTTTTGAAATACATCAGTTCTGTAAATCAGAAACATACAGCCTATTTACAAACAGAACCTCCCACTCCCACCCCAACCAAACATAGAAACAAGAGGGGTCAACCAAAATACAAAGTGGCTTTCTTTGAAGGAAGAGAAAGAAAGAAAATGCACACAAAACAGTTCTGAGGGCAGGCCTAAAAGGATGACTCCTACATGTGAGTCAACCGCATCACTGTGCTTTCACCTCATCCTTTAACTCAAGAAATATTCCAGTCCTTCAGTGATTGGAGTCTAACATATTAGGTTTTTGACAGAATACAAACTGTACACTGTTGTTAACAGTGTAACAGTGACACAAAGAGTGGATTGCATAGTTCACTGTATAGACGGCTCATATTCTCCACGATTAGACTCTGTGTTGTCACTTACAAGTTATTATCGAGCTGTCAGTGACTTGAACACAGGCATGCATCATGTCTGTGTCAGGTCTGTAAGTATTCCGTCACTGCGGTGAGGATTTAGACACATAAACTTTGCCTCATGTGGCACTAATTTCCATGGAAAAACAGAGTGTAAGTGTAAGAGGTAGCGCTGGGCCTGCATGGGACGTCCTGCCTGAGTGAGAGTCAGTGAGAGTTTGAGAGTGAGTAGGATCCTGCTCTGGGCTTATATAGCCCAGTTATTTTTAACCACCCGCCCCTTGCTTATTACAGTGTTTCCCCCCCGGACCACTCAGGAAGCACGTTTGGCTCCTTTTCCTGCTCACACGCGGCCAGATTCAAACAGAATCAAAGAATGATAGCATTGAGGCTCTCCATCCCCCTGTTGGAAAAAGAAGGGGGGAGGAGGACGGGGGGGGGGAGAAACGTTTAGCAGAAAAGGTTGGCACGCGCCATCGGCGTGACATTCAAAGATCTGGCTCCAGTCCTACTCCTATTTCAGAGACCTTCAAACATTTGTTGAAAAAAACAGCACAGGGAAAACCCATTGATACCTGCTGGGAAGCACTCAATGCAGCATCTTTAGTGAATTAACATAACTAAAGAACAGTTGAATTTTACTGTTAGAGATAACTGTCACCAAACACAGCTACTAGTAGCCTACAGAATATACAATAGTTAATAGCTCTGCATTAATTTGAATAATGTGTTGCATGACACTGCCTGGTTGTTTACATTGTTAAGATGCAAACGTAAAGAGACCAACTCAAATTCTGCCAGCTTTCATCACTCAGACAAACATAACTTCAATATTTCAAATATTTTTAATTTGTAATTTAAATCTTACATTTATTTTATTAGAGCAATTTCATTACAAAAATGTTATTAACATTAATTAAATCAACTTCTATGATAAACATGATGATGAATGTAGGGTTTTTGAATGTGGTTGAATCAAATACTGAGAGGTGTATCTAGTATTTCGTAAACATAACTTCATCAAGGTAGGATTAATTGCAGGACTGTATTAGACTGCATTAGTTTTAGGCAGGTGTACTTATTAAACTGCCATGTCAAAAGTGTTGAAACACTCCAGCACTAAGAAAAATAAACTCTCTCTTGTATCTACAGAGAAAGGTTTTTAGGTTTGTGACTCTATCCAGGTAATAAACCTGTTTATCGTCTGTACACACATTACTGAGGTGAGAGTTTTGAAAACAAAGGGTGCATACTGGTTCCATGCTGTGTTCCACAGCACCTTTGCATTAAAACAGCAAGCATCTGGCTTCCACAGAGCCCAAACATGTGTCCCGACAACCAACGTAGCTTTCAGCAAGTGTTATGGAAACCCACCTTTTAAAAATATGCAGCTCACTCAGGCTAACATGGCAGGAATAATGGCTACATGTGGATATAATTGAGCCAGAAGAGCACCGGGGGGGTGGGCCCCAATTTATTAGCTGTTAACACCAGGAATCATAGCGGTCCCACTCGTCACAACACACACACATGGCTTCACTGGCTGTGAAAATGTTGTTTTTTTCTCTCCGAAGTGCAAAGAAAGGTGCTTTTTATTTGATAAATGAGAATGGGCAGGCTCTCAGGTGCTTGAAGTGGGCCACTCTAAAAGCACTGGAACATTTTCAGACCGGCCTTTGGACACATGACAGTTCAAAGAGCTGGTCAGGCTCAACGCACATCATGAAATACAAGTTACATAAGTTACATTTTGGGATATACTCTGATCCGCTTTCTCAACAAGAGTTAAATATGAACTGTTTGATGAACACTTTGAGTATGATGACACTGTATAAAGTAGAGTGTATCCTGCTGGAAGCAGGGGGAGGCCTGTGTTTTTTCGCTCAGTGTGGTACGACAGCTTCAGACCAGTGCACATTTGAGCATGCCGAACTAAACTGTGCCAGCTGTTCAAATAGCGTAACCCCAGCCTCGACACAGGTTCCCCATTGAAGCCACGCTCGGCTTGATTGAGTGATCCAGCCAGCAGTGCACTTTATAGTGTACACACCTCGAAATGGCGACATTTGTAAAAAGGCTAATAAAAACATTCCTGCACCAAGGAATGCTCCAGGTATTTCCTCCCCTACACCTGGTTACGATTCCTTGAGTGCACTCATCTGTTTTCACAGAACCACGCTCTTTTAGAGAGTGGATATTGATCCTGTACTCGTGAACGGGGTTGTGTTTTGCTAAATGGATGACACTGAAAGCAAAGGTCACTTAAAAGGCCAAAGCCTGATGCAATTTCAACCCAGAGTGTCTGGAGCTTACTGGTGAGTTATCTGGGAAATGAGTGAGTATGAGTTGCTATGTGATGGTGAAATTAATGGAACTACGTAGTAAGTGGCAGTTATCATGTGTGAAATCCAGTGGGAGGCAGAGACAGGTCATCAGCCGAAGTGTCACAAGGGTCAAAAGGTCGGGATGAGGCCCTATCAGTGAATCAAAACCTAGCATTGCAGGACTTTGTGACTGAAAGTGTACTAGAAGAGTTTCTCAGTGTCAGGGTCATGTTCTCAGATGGGTCATAAGATACCTCAAAGACTCATGTTGATCTTTGCTGTTTTCTAAAGAGGCACTCCAGTGTTTTGACACACAAGGTTCAGTTTACTTGTCATGCTACTCAGCCTGTAAAAACAGCTGTACGATGTCTACAGTGGCCCTGGAGTAAGCTTTTAGAAGTTTTTTTAAACATCTCAGCTTGCATCACAAAGTCTGTGTTACAAACTGGGAGTGTGGGAGGACTTCCAGTTAACTCTGACTGACTGGCTGGTGCAGAAGCAAGAATCTCTCACTCCTGCTTCCTTTTCAATTACTCCGACTTAACTCCTCTAACTTCATGTAGAAAAAGTGCTGTCACTTTTTAAAAAAAATACTAAACCTGCTATAACGGCCAGCTTGGGGAAACATCTTCATCATAAGTCAATATGGCAAACCTGTCATACAGTGGCTTATTTACATGTTCAGCAGTTATGGAGCAGCATTATCATTCATATTTCTGGGCACTCGGTGAAAGTAAATCCCGTCTTTATTTTCTTTTTTTAGGCTCTGTCAACTCCTGAGGGAAATATTTGGTTCTTTAGCAGCTAAATGCTCCACTGTGTTGTCTTTAGTGACATTAGAATCAAAATTTGCTCACATACATCTACTGTACCACAACCACCTCCTCCCTCAAAGCTGCCTACAAGAACTTTAGCACCTGTGTTACTGATCTTAAGAGTCTCAGCTTCAATATGTGAAGATAAATCCTAACTGAAAGCCAAGATTATTGTGACTTAGAGGGACAAACTGTAAGAGTGGGTTTTGAGAGAAGAGGGCATTGAAAAGGCAGAGAGGATCTGATAAGAGTCATCATCAGCCTCCATAATGAGAAATGTAGGATCCAGTGTTTTTGGAACTTGGCCTGTACTAGAGACTAAAAGTCAGGATATATCTGCTAATGTTGCTTCAACTTTGACTGTTCTTTTTAAACATCTGTTCTGTGTGAATATCCCAGATTTTTGCAAGTGTAATACTAAATTGCAGAAGAAACTTTTTAATTTAAAATTTGCAAATTGAAGTTGTCAAAAAAGAGTTTGATCAAGATGAAGAAAACCTTGACAGAAGTTATTTATAGGTTAAATATAAAAAATATATTCCTAAAACCTATCCCCAGATTTATAAATCCCCCTTGTTTCAAGGCCAGGAGGTATTGTGAGTTTGCCTGCAAGCCGTCCAGCATTCGGTCAGTCAATAACTCATCAGGCTGTGGCACTTAGGGGGTCAGACATATTCCTCTGCACATTACAGATGCTATCTCAAAGGAGCACAGGGACATTAACCCCGAGTCAAACTGTCATAAAACACCCATGTTTTTCAAGCGGGTGAGGGGTGAGAAAGCTGCTGAGAGATGGTAACTAGTGTAGTAATCTCAGCACCACTTATTTTTGCCTGCACTGTGTAAAATCTAAACTGTATTACTGTTTGATTGACGGATAATTTTTTTTTTCAAAAATGACTAATGTGGGCTTGAGAAAATAAAATTTCTGTGTGCAACTGCTGCTAAATCAGTGTCTTTTCTGCTTTGGACAGTTAGAACAGTTAAAGGGAGTGTTCAGGTGCTGAGGGTGTATCTGCAACTGAGTAATTTAGATTTTAGGGTTTGGTTGCAAAAAGGGAGAGAAGATAACAACCTGTGGTTGACGAACAAACGAGATCCGGTGTGTACCGACCATTTGGCACGCGCAGCATTCAGATTTTGATGTGTCCCTCTTTCACTCTGAGGCTGCTGACAGGAATTGGTGTTAGTAGTGTGGTTTTGTCAGCTAACCAGGTGGGTCCACGATGCACAGAGCAAATCCACACCAATGCAAAATATTCAGTTCATCATAAGTGAAGTGTGCTACCTCAACGGAGAGAGTGGTTTGCTGAGCCACATGTCGGTTTCCTCTCCAACTTTCAGCAGTTTCTTTTGTGGGTATGTGCAATCCACTGATGTAACCTGATTTAAAATCTGTACAAAGTCGTTTACAGTTGGAGGATTTCCATCTATTTTAAATATGGTTGTGTTTTACTACTGTAGCAGAACTGAAAATACCCACACAGTGCCCAACATAAACTCAACGACAGCATCGAAAACTCCCCCAAGGAGTGAACTGAGTCAAATTACTTCTGAAGGCGCATACCTAATTGATTTATTTACTACACCTGGCTTCAATAAATGGCACCAAAGCGCAAGTTACTGGTCTATTTAACACTTCAACTAAGGTATAATTAACCTACTGTAATGGCTCAGGGGCCTCACTCTACTGGTTAACTTCAACCCCCCCCTTCTCCTGCTGCTCTTTAATAACCTGTATCTCTTGTATCATCTGTGCCTCTTCACTCGCTTCCTGAATGGGGCCCACCATTGGTCAGGCTGTAATTTATGGGCTTTTTGTGAGGTGGAAATAGAAGGGGGCTGGTTCTTATCATAGCTGAAATGCTGGGGAGTGAAGACTAAACCAAGAGCATAGTTGAAATCTAAGAAGATGACACTGTCTGACATAAGAATGATGATGATTACAGAAGGACATAATTAACCGGCATGTCCAATTCAGACTCCAGTGCATATTTTTGTGTGTTAAGGCAGGGTCAGGTCTATTTGTGAATGACCGAGGTCATTACTACAATGAGGGGCCGCTGACGTAACTGCACCATGGTGTTTTATGACTGAGTCTCTTATTCATCAACCAACTGTTCCCAAAATATGTGATCATCTTGTGTTGTCACAATGAATAGTAAGTGCAACACGCTGTGCACACACACACACACACACACACACACACACACACACACACACACACACACACACACACACACACACACAC
>JBBMJY010000006.1:16691981-16702438 GCA_037833715.1 Toxotes lorentzi
TAAAACAGGAACTATAAACAAAACTAGATTCAGAAAATGTCCACAAAACAGCCCCTCATAGGGGCTAGTCATGACAATTACCACTCTCATGTCTGTATGCTAAAGTTGTATTAGCTTAGCTAGCACATGGTAAACAGGCAGAAACATCTAAAAAGTCACAGCACCTCTGTTACTCATTTTTACACATCTGTGTTAATCAGTGCTTCAGAATCAGAATCAGCTTCATTGACCAAATATGTTTGTGCATACAGGGAATTTGACTCCAGAAACTTATTTGGTTTGTAGGTGCATTTCTAGTATCTTTTAGAGGTCCTGGTAGACACATGTTTGAACTTTGGACATGGCAAAGCTAGCTGTTTTGCCTTGTTTCCAGTCTTCGCTAAGCTAATTGACTCCAGGCTCTATCGATGTACTTAAAGCACAGGCATTAGAGAGAGGCATTCTCTTAAACTCACAGCAAGAAACTGAATAAGGATATTTCCCAAAATGTTGAAGCTGCTTGAGGGGAAAAGAGGAAATCACTCTGCACTGATATGAGCATGTAGCATTTCCATGTGTCAATCAAAAACACCTCAGCAATCTGGTTCAGTTTAAGACTGTGTTTGGTCTGAGGTTTTTCAGCATAGAAACTGTGAGTCAAGCAAGGAGAAAAGTCCTATTAAGAGCCATGATTTAGTGGAACATTGGTTTAAAACACTTTGGTTTGAATCAACTTTTTCACAGTGAGGAATATACAGCAGTGTGTCTCTTCTGTTTTAAATGCAGATGAGATATTTTTTCATCTTTTGAGAGTTTTATAAAATATGCTCACAGACTCTTCTTGTTTCTAGTCATCTGATTCAGAAACATTCTTGAAACAAGTTGAGAATTTACACTAAAGCCAAATAAAATCACCTAACACCACTAACAGATTTTTGATCTTGGTGAAAAATCGGATTAAATCATGTAAGTACATGTGTATGGACGCAGACTTGGACAGTTGTTTTCTTTTTATTTCCCTGAAGGCATCAGCAGGACTTGCCACATTCCACTAAATGAATAACCAGCTGTATGCACACATAATACAATAAAGAGCTTCAACCAGGAGTACTGAATGTTCTGGAGTCATTCATCGTTTGGCATGAAGTCTCATCTAATGTCAGGTTGAAGAAAGCTTGCCCTGTTTCACACTGTGGGAGCACCCTGAACTAACCAAGCAACCGACCCAGCCTTACAGAAACCTTAGAAATACCTGAATTGGAATGAACCACATGCCAGAGCTCCATATACTCTTGTTCTTGGAAAACAGTGACTAAACATACAGTTTAGCGTGTTACATCAGATCAGTTTATTTCAGCTCAGGGAATTTGTTGGCTGCTTTGATTACTGCAAAATATTAATCTCTAAATCCTGTTCAAAAAGGACGACAGGATATGCAAAACCTGCATAACTGCCAGGGTGACAGGTGTGTGAGTGTTTGCTTTTGCAAACTCGACTTGAAACTGTGAGTCAAAAGTAAAGGAAAGAATAATTTATATGTATTTACTTTAGCAAGTATTATTTATTGCATGTATTTTTAGATCTTTGTAAACTGTATGCATGAATAATTTTCCCACCCCTGCTCAGGCAGAATGGACAGACTTGGACAATGTGATGGGAACTGTTAAGTGCCAAAGACAAGAAGACAACTCGCATGTTGACTCTGTGACTCACAGCACGGTCGTTGCTGTTTGCACTGGGCTATTAATCACAAGACAATATGGCCATGTGAGCAGGTGGACGAGCAGGATCCTGCTGCAGGTATTCTGAGATGGACCAATCCACACAACACACTGATGTAAGACAGGAGGACAAAACGTACTAACCAGAATTTATGCATTCACATGCATACTCACGTGTAGAGGATGGTTTGGTGCAAGACAGATCAGAGGAATTAACCAGGTGTAAATGGCTGTCAGGCTGGATGCAGCCCTTTGCTGGGACTTGCCTGTTGTGTGCCCATCCACGTTCTGGGTGCCCATGTGTCAGTGGTTATGAGTCACGCCAGACAATGTTGTTTGCTTAGGCTGCCGTGACTCATCGCATGCTTGCTGGATGGGACCCGGACTGTCGATCTTTTCTCATGCTTAAAGTACAGTATCTGTTTGACTTGAGATTTTGTGAGATATTCCTAGTTGCGTTTTTTGCATGCTAACATGGCCACATCCAGCTCAAAGACAGAGGACCTCTCTCTGTATGCATTTTGCATGTCACTCAAGATTTCTTTGGGACTTTACACAGGAATCCTCTGTATAGTCAGAGCACATGCAGAGCACACACAGTTCATGGCTTTGGAAAAGTGCGTGGGCAACTGTCATAGCCATGTATTGGTCCTGACCAAGGGTTACAGCCTGATGAACAGTGTTAACTTCAGTGCTGATACAGAGACATTACAGGTGTCTTATCTCTGTCCTGGGTTCATTTAGTCAGTTATACGTGACTTCAGCAATAGAGTTTTATAGCAACAGAAAAAAAAATGGCCATAAACATAAAATGACTGACTGATAGCAGCACTTGGCTGAAGGATGCCCTCTAATTAGTGTGTTTTATGAGCCCAGGATCCACAGTGAAAACATGTTCGTGCTGTGCCGGAGAGCAAACACTGCCTGGGAGGTCACAGTGGCCGCAGGGAGCTCTGGATTGCCCTTAGACCAAGTTCAGGGCAATTCATAGGAAGTCTCATGGTAGACCTTTGGCGCCTGTGTCTTGTTTGCTAATTGCATGCTTAATTACAGTGTGACTAATGGGACAATTTTAATGTGTAACAGCAAAGAAATGATAAGTTGTCATGCATTCCTCTGTTATCAGTAATGTTTAGTGGCTGATATGTTCTATAGATACAGAGCTGTCACTTTTTTTTTTTTTAAGTCAACCTTGAATGAATTAGGACGATTGTTGGAATCAATGTGAATGCAACCCACGAAAACTGCTAAAGCTAAACTATGATCAGGAATTGTCGTTAACATTTTGTCTATGCTGCTTCACTTTAGTGACAAGCTAACGTTGCTGTAAACAGCTTTACTTTTATCAGGGATCATTTTGCCAGTGGAAAATGATGGAAAAATATTCAGTGACGACCTGTTTTTCATGAGTAAAACTAAATAAAAAGAGACCTGCAGATATGAATTAATTTCTGTTTTATTCAGTGACTTGCATGCATCAAACTGTATCCGCCCCAAAACTGATTTAGCTGCTGTCGCAGTACTTGGCAGCATCTTATGTCTCTGGCAGTAAGTTAAGGTGCTAACATTACCATTTCTTGGAAGCACAAAAAAATAAAAAATAAAAAAACAAGAGATGTGGGACAAACTACAAAACAAGAGGGCTAGCACACTAACATTGATGAATAGGTCAGGCAATACTGAAGTAATATTCAGCCCATTTCAACTTACATGTTTGTAGGTTATTGTTAATGAATGCAACACTAATATAGATGTACATGAAGGAATTATCATTTGTTAATATTAACGGAAATATTTGGCGGCTTGTCTCAGTTTAAACCCAGTGGATCAGCCGTTAGTTAAAGGTTGGTGGTGCGATCCCCAGCTCCTCCTGTCCATGTGCCAAAGTGTACTTGGGTAAAATGTACACTGTATCAAAATAGCTCCTGATGGGAAGAAACATGCTTTAGACAAAAGTGTTTTCCAAAGGAATATAGTGTAGATGCATCATGTAGTGAATAGTGAATAGTTAGGGTCATAAGGATCATCAGTGCATATAGGTAAATATTGTTCAATACTACTTAAAATGACAAATCCACCATTTGAGAAGGAGATGCCAGCTGGGTGACATAAAACAAAAGTAAATCATTGGTAATAGGTAACTTAAAGTCTTGAATGATGAGATGGTGCCATTTTTAGAGACAGTTTTGCTCATTTTCTAGCAACATTATTTTTTATTTTTCCAAAAATTTGTGGAATGTTTTTTTTCCCCAAAACCTAACAATTAAAAAAACACTCAGGCCTCTAACGTCTTGGGAATGAATCCCTGGAGACCCCCGAGATATCTTGTTTCACCTGCTCCTGCAAGAGTGAACCAATGAGCTCTCATCCCCAACAACACAGGCCGACCTCTTAGCAAAGAAAAGCTCTTTAAATGATTGAAATATTTCAGATGCTCCTCCAGACAAAAGAAGTAAAAACAAGGGAGTTGAGTGAAAGGCAGGAGAGCTACCCCTGACCCTCTGGTCAACCAGAAAGTGGGAAGGGTTAATCCCGGTTTACACTGACCTCACTCAGCAGCTCCTCAGCGTTGCAGTGATAAACATGAGTACGAGGAAGATTCTCCTCTCACCTGGAGACAACGCAGCGCCCCGGGCCTGACCCCAGAGGTGACGACAGACTTGACATGACAACTGTACTGTGGGAGACAGAGAGACAGAGAGAGATGGGGAATAGGTAAGAGAGAAACACAAGAAGCCATAAAGATAAACTCCTTTCAGACGAGGAAAATTGCGGGAATTTGTCTATCTGGTAAAGCAATGGATTATTTTTCAAAAAAAAAAGCCATGGAAAAAGTTCCACGCTGCGAGATACGTGGCGTCTAGCACATAACACAAGACAACACAGGAAGTCACGTTTAATGTAGAAAGTGACTGGTTGCTTAAATTCAGTGTCGTAGCTCCGGCACCTTGCAAAAGTCTGTGTTTAGAGTCAAACGAGGTGCTTTATTCACCAAGGTTGTGTAGAGAGAAATTTTCTTTTTCAAAAAGTTGTACACTGAGCAACCAAAAGATGCTACAACCATTTTCCCCAAGTAGTTTGCTTTGTATGACACAACATGAAAGGGAGGTTACTGTTAGATATGTATCGCACTTAAAGTAATTTCAAACACATTTCATCTAAACTTTGTCCCTTTGATTTTTGTGGCATCTCTCCAAATACTGGTGAACTTGGCAGTTTTTCTTGCCTTCCATTCTTGCCTTCCATGTCTCGTGTTGCTTCATGCTACCGCTGGCTCAGCGTAGGAAAATCATGCCAGATTCTTGGAAGAAAGGCTAAGATTTGCGTTGGCCATAAAAATCATGACATTTCCAGGTGACACATTTAGTGCAAGTTTGGATTTGATTTGTTGTTTTCAAAATTCAACTGGTCCAAACTGGACTGGCAACAAATTCCACTGAAGAGTGAAGAGAAAATGAAGGAAGTGAGAAGCATTTAGAAAGAGAAAAGCAGCAGTAAAAAAAGAAAGTAAGACAGAGTAATTTAAAGTATTATTTATCAGCCCATTGTTTTCTTCTGTCCTTGTGCATTTCAGGGAAATCTGCATGCTTTCTTCGCTCTAGTCTTGCAACTGATAATATCCCTGCTATCGTTCAAGGTAAATGCAGAGTTCAAAGGATGTCAGGAAAACTGTTTGCAAAGCACTGGGCGTTGACTTTAGCTTTGCAACAATTTGTTTTTTCATTTTGGACTTATCTTTATTTCTATTGATAAGGTGAAGCCGATTTATCAATGTCAAGAGTGTTTTTTTTTGTCAGCAACTGGATCACTTAGTTTTTAATTTTTCAGAGTGACTAATGTTAGAACTATATGTTGTGTATATATTTGTTGGGTGATAGCGAGGTTTCTATCTCAGCGTTTGAGTAACACCTATAAATCAACTCTGGGCATGTTTTTGTAGTCTTGTAACACAGAGCATAGGTGTGTTTTGTGTTGAACAGGCTAATAAAACTATTACTACATTCCACGTGTGTGTTTTCCTGTCTACTCAGGTCTCATCTTCGACCACACCCTCCATGTGCTCTAATAGTAGCAGATATAGATTCATGTAACTGCAGTACTCCTTTGAAGCAGTTACATTAAAGGACTGTCCGACTGTCCGCCTGGATGTTTTTACAGTAGTTTGTTTGGCATGATATGTTATTTATTAACATTTTTCTGTTTATCCTTTTTCATGATACATAATCTAACTCTACTCACAAAAAAAGACTTTGTATATATTTGTCATGAAAACAGTATAGCACATATTTCAGTTCTGATTTTCAGTTTTAGATATGATTTCTGTTTGCATCAATCGATAGTTCGCTGCTGGTCCGTTTGCAAACCTGACTCCATTAAGAAAATATGAACCTACAGTAAACGCAAACTGAAAAATACAGCCTGGTGTTGTAACTTTTGAAGTGTCATGTAAAATCAGCAGCAGAATTACTACTTTGCCTCCTGGAGATACACAGCACCAAAAAATGTCATGCAAAGTGAGAAAACTCCTGCAAACGATTTGAGAGAGTGTTTTTTTCCTGCTTTGTTTACATCCACAAACAATAAAACCGTAATAAAAAGATCTACAGAGGAGCTCCTTGAGCACAACCTAACAGTAAAATGTTACCTGAAACTCTGTAGGTATTTTAATGAGCACATCATAAACAAAATCAGTTCTTCTGTTGACAGAGAGAGAAAAATAAAAGAGCACTGGCTGCGTTTGGTCTGTCTTGTCACAAAGCGCTTTTTGTGCTGCATCTGTCTATCACTGTGTAATTATTTACCATTTATGAGAAGTGTCAAGTCATGCAGGTAAGGCCTGTTCAGGGTTTGATTTTCTCACAGGCAACAGCAGTCCTCTAACTCTTGAGGATACATGTGATTTTTATGTTTGGTTTTACGCAGCTCCTGACCTGTTTCTGGAGGAAACTTAGGAACCTTCAGCCATTTGTTGGCTTTGCAAAAAATACACAAAGTGCGTTGAGCCTATGTTCAAAAACTCCTTCATCTCTCATGTTTTTTCTCACAAAAACAAGGACTCTCAAAGTGAGCTCACGGGGTCTTAAATCTGGCAATATATTCCTGCTGTGAGACCAGGGACTAAAGTGCGTTGCCAAAAAGAATAGTGATATTGTGATTCAGCCAAACCTTATCTTTAGATGCAAGAAGGGAGTAAGATTTGGTAGAAGAGGGGTTACATCAAGTCAAACCTTGAAAATCAGCAGCAAAACTTGGCTTTGATTGGGCGTGCTTCCACACACACTCACATAAACACACACAACATGCACCTGCGCAGGGCTGCACTGAAAAGAACTGATAGCAGAGTGAAAGAACTTGACATTTGTTTTCCTAATCACCTCCGACACCTCCTTTCTGTTTGTGCAGAGCGAGAAGTATCACAGAGCTCAACAAAAGCTCCATTTACTCGCTGTCCTTATTTGTCCAAGTGTGTTTCCCTCCAGCTCCCTGAAACCACAAGCTCATTATTTCATCCTCCGTAATGTTAGCTTTTAAATCCACATCAGCACACTCATTTGGTGAGAGATTGTAAATATTTATGCAGCGTGTCGCAAAGACACACGCACACGCGCACATACCCACAACTGGCAAACAGACACACGCACATGCAAGCACACTTTTACTCTCCCATTTGTTCAGATTTCCTTTTTTTATTTTCAATGTGAGCTGGAACAGTTTCACTGGTGATTTTGGCTGGATTCATGAGATCTCATTGGATTATTTACGGGCATAAAAGGAATGTGCTGTTTTGCCTGATTGTTTGTTTTTGTTGCTCAGTTCTTTGTTTTCACATGCGGAGCAATTGTGAATTGACTAATGAATGAATAAATAGTGCTCCTCTGGGTTGAGTAAGTGTGCTTTGGCTGTGGTAGCTGAGAATGTTAAAATAGAGAAAAGAAAAGTCTTTTTTTCCTTTACTTTTACAATACTTTTCCACGTGTCTACTCTTTCCAATTTGTATGCAGGAAAATAAAATAAATGCAAAATAAATGACGACTATTGCAGTGTGTTTTAATGCAATGAATAAAATGGAAAAGTACTTGCCAAAAATAACTATTTGAACCATCCCCTTGTGTTAACCTTGATACCAAAATTGGTTAAGTGAAAGGTTATGTAAATGAGGTGCCCTCTTAAAGAATGTTTTACCTCTATTGAAGTACTTCACATTGAATTTTATTCCCGCCAGATCTCATTGTTTTGGCATTACTGTATTGCATATGTTGTTTATGCTGCACGTCATGAAATCAAGTTCTTGAGTCAATTATGTCTCAAGGGTTTGATTTCTGAACATAAGTGCAAAAAATGAGCAAAGGGAAGTGGCCACAGTCTGGGTTTTCTCTCCATCCATTCTCTGCGCATGCTGCGAAAAAAAACGTTTTTTTTTCCCTCATAAAGTCAGTTCTTTGTTTTTTTCTTATCACTCTAACATTAACAGAAGGATTAATGAGGTGAATGTTGTCCGTCAGTCAAGAATAGATTCTAACAATGGGCTCCCTGGGAACAGACACACAGGGGCCCACAATATTGTTTTGCAGACTTATTGCAGCTTATATTGAAATACAAGGACGTACTGTGAAGCCATACTATGTAAAAACATCTGAAATGATCGGAACAGACTCAATATCCGCATGTAATATATATTAAAGGACCCAGCTTTTGCTCAGGAACGAAAACTATGACTGTGGCATCCCTCGTTTTGACTGAACCCTTTGACTGTCTAACATGAAATGTTAATAACAGTCATTTCAAACAGAGGCTCTGGCTTAGGTGGGGCCCCCTAACTCTTTGGGCCCCTGAGCCATGCCTGGTAGGCCTGCTCGGTAATCCATCCATGCCATCAGTTGTGTTGCATGTTGTTACCATGTATGTTTGTGGGATAGAGTGTCACTCCACTATGCCTTCAGCGTGAAAGAAACCTGAGGAACAGACTCCAAACCTGACCAAACCTGACAGTATATATGTGGGTATGGTGTGATGTTCAGTATGTTAGGTCAAACATTTCAGACAACAAAATATGTTCAGAATTACACTAATACCTCATTTACAAACTTTTTCTTAAACGATTAACCTACAATTCATTCAACTCTCCAAGTGTCTCCACCCCTCCCCCTCCTTTCCCCCTGCATCTCAGGTTGCCTGCAGTCAGGTGTGATGGCCCGAGGCCTCTGATTAAATCCCCAGCCCAGACGTCTGCACAGCCCTGGTCTGCCTCATTGGGAGTCCTGCACTGATTGCCGCTTTAGTCCTCCCTCATTGTTAATGGGAGCCTTGCATAGTGAGGGGCCTCTTGTATTGTTGTCTTGCTGAGTGCTGGAGAATTGGCTGTGTGGGCACCAGGCTGCCAGCAGCTCCTGTGATGTCTCGTTGACCGGCTGAATGGAGCCACTAGAGAGTCCATCAGGGCACCAAAATACCCCAACAAGACAGAAGAATGTGGCCGAGCTGCTGCTGTGTGGATTAATAACAGTCTCAAACAGTGACCAAATACAACAGGAATATGCCAGTGGAACTCCAACTACAATCACAGTCAAAAAACTATAAAAATGTATAAATGAAAACTGTCTCAAAAACATCATGTGCTGCATTTCTGTCACATAACATCAAATGGTGTAGCACAGAGCTGTATGGCAACATGATGGTGTTAGAAGTCACCTTCATATACAGTCAATACTGTTTGTGAAATATGTCCCACTGGACAGTTTCTCTTAAAAGGAAAACAAATCTTTAGCCTTTGTATTTTGACAAATTGTTGACTTGTTCAAAATACAGTGCAAAAACATTCTAGCAAAAAAGATTCTGTTAACACACTACACTGAAACATACAGAAACATGAATTCCGATTCAGATGTACTTCTCTCTGCTGCACTTTCAGGATAAAGGAATTCTCAGTATTTGTTTTCAGACTCCATGTTGTTCCTGCAGGATGCTGTAATTAAACCTTCATATCAATATCTGCCTTTCCCTCCTCTTTCTCTCTGCGGGTCTGTGTTTTGAATTCTCTCTCGCACTCATTTCAGCACCATTGTTTCACTTAACTACTCAAAGACACGGCTGCTATCAGATCAGGGAACGTTTTATCATCTGTCAGCAGAGTGAACTCCTGCTAATAGCCTCCCTCTCAGCACGCGAGATGATGCTACAACAGCAACTGTGACAAAGAGGAGAAGAAACCGTGATGCTATTTTTGGAAATATGTGGGTTTCTTTCTTTGAAAAAGTCCAAGAGTGCTAAAGATGACTTTGGTGCATAATCAGTACGGAATCCTATAAATCGGTGACTTTTCAGATGTCGGCTGTTACATCTTGTAGTTTTTGTGGGAAAATGTTTTTATTCCCAAAAGCAGAAAAACATATATACAGTAGCATTTGGAAACACAACCCTTCATACGCAACCTTACACCGACGGTCATGCAGATAAACCCGAGGTTACCTGTTCAGCGGAGTCACTGGAGGGATGTTTGCTGGGTTCATGTAACTAAAGCTCACAGTGAATCTCGGTGGATAATGGCGGTGGCTGAGCCTGCTTCTATTGTCTGCCTGCATTGTGTTACATGGGAATGAGGACGACAGGAAACCTACCTTTTGTTGAACTCTTATATTTTGTATTATCACACCAGTTCTGGTACATCCGCATGCACAAAACCAGAGCGCGCGCGCACACACACACACACACACACACACACACACACACACACACACACACACACACACACACACACAC